>JAQFVV010012528.1:2146325-2212316 GCA_028023455.1 Epiperipatus broadwayi
AATCGTCATGTGACATGTAGCAACATAGTTTAACTATTTATCACAAGATCAATGTATCAAAAAAATAACTCGAGAGTGGTTGCAATTTCAAATAATCTAATCTTCAAATATGTCCAATAATGCAAAGCCAATGAGTATATTGGGGGCATGAAACTAGCAATATATTTTAATAAACAGGAAATTTTTATATATATGTCACAAGTTATGAAATGAAATGCGACAGTGGGTTTGTACTTTAGGTCATAATGGAACAATATGCTAATATTAAATTTTGTTTTAAATTGGGTAAAACTGCTACTTAAATGTTTAAAAAGATTCCGACTATGAATGGCAGTGAAGCCATGAGTCATAGAAACGTTTTCAAGTTGTCTTCAAGATTTTACGGTGGCAGGGAGAACATTGGAGATGGTCCATCAAGGTACAAAACATAGTGTTCCATTTCATGCCATAACTCTGATCCAGACATGTTAGCAGTTTAAAGTTTTTGTGGCGAATGGCTATAATTAAGTTGTTACATAACACATATATTGATTCATAGGTGACGCTTTAGCCATCTATAATAAAACATAGCCATATGTTCAGTGGGACATATTATATAGATCCTAGTTAGATTTTTCAAAATAGGTCATTTGTAGATCATTTCCCCTCTAATTTTTACATTTATTGGGAGCAAAGGGGTATTAAAAAAAACTGTTCAGACACACTCTTGTACTGCCCCTTGCATATTGCATATACTCACCCCCTCTATCTATTAATTCTAAATCAGTCACTGTGTTCTCAATATCAAGTGTTTCACTTACTTTACAAATTCACAACAAATGACAAAAAAGAGAATCAATTGGAATCCAAATTGCTATGAGCTAATTAAAAGATGAAAGTACTGATATACAATCACAAGCTCTGGTGCCCACAGACCCCAACCCTATGCCTGTGGGCACCATGGTGCCCACAGACCATTTTACGTGTGCCCGCCGCTATCCGAACACGATAAAAAATTATTTATCTGATACAAATAAATTTAATTTTTAAAATTTTTAAAAATTATTGTATTATATTGTAATCAAATTGTAGGGCATACTATACTTTTACAGCATAAAAATATAAACGTTAATTATATGTTAAAATTTTATTTTTGAAATAAATATTTTTTTGTACATTATGTGTGTTATTAACAATATCCAACTATAAATTAACATTGAAAAAATAAATGGTGCCCGCCACCTGGACGGTATTATAGAATGTGCTCTTAAGTGCAAAAAGGTTGGGGACCCCTGGCTTGCATTATATAATTGAATAAAGGCAATAAAATATAAATAAAAAGGAAAGAAAATGAGAAATAAATCCTAGCCTTTAACAAATCAATATAATATTCTCAGGGCATCAGATTGTTTTCAGTTCGTATCTGAGGACATTCCATTATGCATTATGTTTTTCATCAATAGCCTGAGTTCAAATCCTGACTTTAATTTGATGTAAATAAATAATTTTGTTTATCTTTAGTTGTTTTTTTTTATATTCTTGACATTTTAATTTTTAGAGTATTTATTTTCAGTGTAACAAATTGAATCTCTTTCAAAGAACTGTTCATTTGATGCAGTGCACTGGTATAAATAAAAAAATGCCACAAAAGAAAACATTTTCCGATATGGAAGAAGTGAAGAAAAACCCCGCAGTATCAGTCTCATTGACAACCAATTTATTTCCGGCATCCATTATAAATTTGAAAATGATTCCTAAAGATTTGTCTCTAGTGACAAATTTTACTGCATATCTTGTAATGATTTTCTGGTATTATTTATTCAATGTAGAGCAGCTTTCTTCCAGAAAACTATTAGTTGAATGGTTTTCTATTTATAAAAATATGTTGATAATTTTTTGCCTCTAATTTACTTGTTGGTTTTCATTATCGGACATATTAATTTGAATTAGAGTTTCTTGAAGATTTTGATACTTAGATTATTCTGAAATTGCATCCACTGTTGATGTCTATTTAATGTGTTATTTTATTGATATGGCGAGATTGAATATATATTATACTGTTTATGAATGTATTCCATTGCCAAATGGATGGATGAGAAATATAAATTTTAAACAGTCGAAATAATATGATGCACCACATTAGGATTCTACAGCACAATTTGTTAAATTTAGTATATAAATAATCTAGGATACATAAGTTTCCAGCCATATTTGCCACATTATCGTACATTTAATCCAATTTTTTAAAATCTAAATCTTAGAATAACAAATTATGTTATGAGGAATAGGGTCTATAGTAATGCAGTAATAAATTGCTCCTTGAACTCCGGTGATTAAATTTCTCAACTTCATTGCCCATTGAATTTCTAATTTTATTATGTACAATTTTCAAGAAATAATTCACTTTACCCGATACAACCTATAAAATTTCCCTATGAATTGAAATCTGTTCCTTCTTCATGGCCACAAAATGCCAATCCCAAACTGACTAATACCAATTATTGATATATTTAATTGATAATCATTTTTGGAGAGTTGAATATTGATTTAAAATAACATGGACAAGATTTGTGTTCCTTCAAGCTTAATGCTAAATTTTTACAGTAGTTAAATTTGGTTATAAATTTTGTTTGTAATTCAGAAACAGTCTGTACAAGTAACCGTAGACATATTTATTTGTTCCTGAGAAAAACAACTTTTGTTGAAATTTTTTGGTACCATTTGCTGTTACGCAATAAAAATTAGACTCCTAAAATTTCTATTCTGCAGATTGTACTTTAAGAATTGTAATATTTTTAGCACTACATGATTTATTGATTTGAAGTAGTATAACCTTTTTCTTTCATCACAACTATGCCACTTAATCTAACTTTTAGTAACAAATGCCAGAGGATAATAGTGTTTAATAAATCTCTATTTATAAATGTGTAAGCTGAAGTCATGTGATAGTCATGTGATATGTGTAGGGTTTATTGATTAAGTTGTATTCTATCATTTTATCAGATAAATTCACTGGCCACAGTCCAATATTGGGGCACTTATAATGATTGCATTTCTATTATAATCTGTTGAAACTGTAAATTTTGTTTTGTTATTTTGATTGCTCTTTGCTGGTTTGTTCTATTTTAGTAACCTTCAGATCATTTTTTTGATTTCTTCCTTTTCAATTCATTTTAAAGTGTTTTCCAATTCCTTTTCAATGTTACTTAGTTTTTTTATCTGTATCATTTATAGTGCAAGTTGTTATTTTTTCTTGGAGTGTGGAATAGATTGAAGCCTGTCCATTAAAGTATGAAGATTGGCTGTCTTAATATATATCTGAGCATTTATGGCATATATGTGTAGAGATGATAATCTGGACCGACTGATGATTGCTGGTTTAGCATGAAATACGTATAGTGGTGATTATTTATGTGTTCAAGTGTATCAGTTTATGAGATAGAATGGAGAGTGGTGGGTCATGTGAAAGTCTGTGCTCATATACCCTATAATTATATTTATTGTAATCTTTCCAGTTCATTCAATTAAGAATTTATCCAGAGAATGCTACTCTTTTTCTTTTAAAACCTTTTTGTTTTTTTTATAGGTCTAAACTTTCTGTTCATGGTTAAATAAAATAAAACACCTAAGCAAATTAAAAATATTAGCAAAAAAAATTCCCTTAAAGTAATTTTAATATTTGATCGTGTGAGTTCTCACAATCGATTAAATAGCAATGGATTTTACTGTTGCGAATGAGTTCCTGCTATTGGATCTAATAAGCTGAGATCGTAGCGAACAGAAACAATAGTATGTTTTTAATGCTATGTTCTCTTTATTAAAACAAAACAAAACAAAACTCACCTAATACATTTATTTTTGTTTGCAAGAAAGATATGTAAACATGCAGATAATTTTAAATATTATTTATATTTACTATCAGTCAAAAAGAAAATTACCATGGTCAGTTATCAATTATCAAATACTAAACTTTTACTATTCCATTTGTCATTCAATGAATGGCAAATCATTTAGATGAAGATGGTATCTGCGGCTGGGGTTTTAGAATATATTTCTTTCTGAAACTGCTAATGTTTGAAGATACCAGACAATGGGAGGCCCTAGGCATGCACTTTTTGCTCCTCTGTGTTGGACTAACATCAAATACAACAACTGTGGGTTAATAAAAAATAATATCGTTGAAGTAACTTTTGAATCACCCTATGTAATAATAATAGTTAAGAGGTTTGAGATTATATGCATGACTTTTATCACGTGATTCGATACACATTGCTGACAGTTTGATAGTAAAACTTTAATTAAAAAAAAAAGCCTGCTAGAAGGAAGGTGCATTAGATCATAAAAGTGAAAGGTACACAGTTCCAAGATTCAAGCTTCTCACTGGCTATAGCTATAATCTAGAAACTAGAAACATTGGATAGGACAGCACTGGATCAAGATTATTAAGCACTATCATCTGACATTTATTAGTTAGTAAAGCTTACAGTAGGTGACAAAGTTGCAGTTCAAGAAAATGAGACTACATGCATTCAAGTGATGTAGGAAATTCAGTCTCCATTCTGCTCTCCCATGTCAGTTTTCAGCTAAACTTAGCATACACATATATAATGTGAAATTTAAATTATAAGTATTTAATTATTTATTTTATGCAAATAAAACAAAATGGCAGAAATCATCAAAGCAAAAATAATAAGAGAAATTGTTAACTATTTGATGTGATTTTATTTTAAAAAAAGCAAACAATAAATAATGCGAAGAATTTTTGTAGTTGATATTTATTAATGCCAATTGTACTGCTGTATTTAATTATTAACAAAACCTGTAAATACCATGAATGACTTAAAAAAAGTAATTATTTTAATTTCACCAATGTTGATAAGGGAAATAAGCGAACTGAACATCCTGTCTCACAATCTAACAGTTGCACTTTAGTAAATCTTGCAGGAATGAATCACTCTGACGAATTGATAAATTTGTCTGATAAACAGCAAAAATTAGCCACTCTTATTTCGATTCTTTTATTGTTTTTGTAATGCTAAAAATCAATATATGTGTGTGTGGTTACGTACTAATAAATAATTTGCCATTATATCAAACAATGGATCAACATTAAAAAAAAATAATTAAGTAAGGTTTATTTAAAATGAACTTATACTTGCAAGACATTTTTTATTTAGTAAATAATATATGCTCTAAACATCACATGATCACTATCTCATACTAGCATATAATTATTATTAAACAAGGCAAAACTCTCTCCATACAGTAGTGCCACCCTGTGCCAATCAGAGTAATCAATGGATGCCAGAAGGCTTGTGCATAAAATCCCTATCTAATGGCTATGGTTGTTAAAGAGCCAAAGCTACCAAAATGTATGGGTACTGAATTGAGTTCAGACACATATGACTATATAAGCTATTGAGCTTAGATTGAAAATATTATTGTGTTTTCCAATTTCATTCTCATAGTTTTGTAGATAAATGGAGATAAAAGGTGGTTGCTGGAGGGTTGCATTAGATCCTAAGATCTAGGTGCAGTGCTCACAGATCCAAGGCTCCTCACTGATGATGGCCACAAGCCAGAAACTAGTCTGGGGATATTGGATGAGTAGGCATTAGATAGGGATTTTATGCACAAGCCTTTTGGCATCCATTGATTACTCTGATTGGCACAGGGTGGCACTACTGTATGGAGAGAGTTTTGCCTTGTTTAATATATGCTCTACATGGTTGGTAGAATACCAGACTCGAGAGCATCACTAAACATCACATGATCACCGTCTTTTAAATAGAGATAAAAGGTGGCTGCTGGAGGGTTGCATTAGATCCTAAGATCTAGGTGCAGTGCTCTCAGATCCAAGGCTCCTCACTGACGAAGACCACAAGCCAGAAACTAGTCTGGGGATATTGGATGAGTAGGCACTAGATAAAGATTTTATGCACAAAGCCTTCTGGCATCCTTTGATTACTCTGGTTGGCACAGGGTGGCACTACTGTATGGTGAGAGTTTTGCCTTGTTTAATTCGAGAGCATCCTTGGATCGATTCTAGTTCTATTTTATTCTAGATTATTTTTTGAATAAAGCAAAGGACTACAGAATTGTTTATGTATAAAAATGAGGAAATATAGATTAATTAAAGACAGTATAATAGGAAGTCGATTATCTGAATGATAAATTATTTACCCCATCCCCACTCGGAATATAATATCTACTTTATGCATTATGTACTTGCTACATAGCGAAATTATTTTCCCACTTTATTTTGTGAAGTTCTATAACTCCATAAAATTATGATTGAACAAATATAATTATAGCTGATAAAAGTAATTCAATAATTTAGAAAGTTTGACATATATATAAAAAAAAAACGAATTTAAATTTAGTAAGATGGATCTTAAAATACAAACTTTTTTTAAAAGTAATAATAATATATGCCATGCAATGCGATGTGACCCTTTTTCGGAGTCAGAAATCTCTCAGTCATTAGCCCAGAGAAACCTGTTAGCCACTTTACCTTTCTTTTTCATTCCTAAGTTTTTTCCATATTCTTCTCTATCCTGCTCCATCCCATTTCCACAGCATAATCTTTGTCAACTCCATGGCCTTTATATCTAAATCCCCTTTACCTTTTCCCAAACCCAGCATAAAAACCAACAACACACTTTCTGTATAATCACTTTGTTTATATTTATCTTCCACAACTTCATTATTTGCACCCTTTATGCTTACAAGCATTTACATTCATTTAATAGATCCTTAATATTTCCTATGCCTTCCTTACACAATTTGCAGACTAAATCACCCACATTTTCCCATTATGTGTATATTCCTTTGTTGCTAAAGATCCTGTTCAAGCCTTAAACAGTAAACTACTTTCCTTGCTATTATCGTAAATTAACTCTCACCCAATATTTTGTTTGCTTCTATATATATTTAAAGTCTTTTTACTCTTCATACTAGTTCTCCATCTCTTCAACTCCCTATTCTTTATTAATGCATCTATTCTTCTATCCCATTCTTTGACACTATAACATACAACAATTCTAACACAATCATCTCACTTTTTATATAAGTATACTGACATAAATTCTTTACCCAAATTTTCTGCATAACATCCTACCTTACTCACCCATCTTATTGCTTGCCCTTTACTCATAACCTTAACCCAATTAAATACTATTTTGACTATTCTCTTATTATTCATAAATTGCAATCTACCGAACATTTTCATTTTGCTTTTGTCATCTCTTATATAAAAACTTGACCATCTCATTTCTCCTTGAATTGCCTTCTTTGCCATCTACAGATCAAAAGCATGTCTTCCTCTAAGTAATCTAACACCCCTTTATTAATACATAATGCATTATTACCATATGTTAACCCAGCTACTGCCATTCCCTTCCATACAATTCTAGCTATATCATATTTGTTATATGAAATAATTTCTTTATCAGCCTCCTTCTTTTCTTTGCTTTATCATTTTTTTCTCCCATTCATCAAAGCAATTTCCTGATTACTTAAGATGGTTTCCAAATAGTTGTATCTATTCACCACACTTAACTTTATATCCACCAATAAAAATTCTTTGTCTTCTCTTTTTCCAGTCTTAATCATCATTACTTTTTATTTTTCTTTACTAAATTTAATCCCATCTCTTTACTTATCCTTGCACATGTTTTCAGCATAACTTCCATATCTTCCCTACTTTCTGTGCACAAGAAGACATACACAAATAAAAGTCCCGATAAGGTATATACTCCCTTGCCACCTATTAATGGTATCTCTACTCCTCTTTCTAGTCTTTCTATTGCTCTCTCCATTTCTTTCAAATACAACAAAAACAAAATAGGTGACATAGAACATTCTTGACTTAGTCCCACCTCATTTTTAACTTTAACTGATTCTATATTCCTTACTTGATGTGTATAATAATTATTTTTATACAATTTCTTAATAAGATCCACTAAAGCTCCAGCCATTCCCAAATTTACTAAACTTACTCAATCTATTTCTACATACTCTATCATATGCCTTCTCTATGCCTATACAAATTATATATAACTGTCTACCTGTATTTCTACTCATGTATATAAGTTGTGTAAGTACAAATAAACTCTCTCCTATACACCTATATGATCAAAAACCTCTTTGCATTTCTCCCATTATATTATTTTCTTCCATCCATTTTGCGATCCCCCCAGCCATTGTATAGAGCAGGTCTTTGCTGTAGTGACACCTAGTGTAATAATAAATGATTGCTAGATGCATGTAAAATCTCTGTCCTTAAACCTCTGACTAGGTTTTGGCATTTATATTTATCAATGAGGCCTGAGATTTAAAGTTGGAAGAAATATAGATATTCATTCAGTAACCATCTTACTTGTCAAACTGAAAACTTGAAATTTAAACCAGCCTAAAGTTTCAACCCAAACCAGCTTCATTGATGATATAAGGGTGGGGAGAACTACTCTTGCACTGTTATATTGTTTCAAGCTAGAAGTTTGTTATTATTAGTAATATTTCTAGTCAGGTGTTAATAAGATGTCTATGGTTAATGAGGAACTAAAGGTACTAAAATATATAATAGCTGAACTGATTTCAAATTATGTAATTGTTCAAATGGGGTCGTTTGGATTAGGCTTATTCTAGTTTTAAATCTTCAGCTTAATACATAAAGCGGATTAAAAGGATTGCTGAGTGCATATCTGTACTCTTTAATTGAACATTTTATTGACAAAAGCAAAAGCCAAAAACTAATCCAACAGTAGAGAGTACCAAGAGTGGGAACTTTTATATACATCTGGAAATCACTGATTACACAAGATTACACTAGATGGCACTAAAAAGAAGAACTGCTTATGTATTATCATATTGTATTAAGTAGTAATTTGTTATTATCTATATATTAAGTTTTCTCTCTAGAGGAAAATTGAGTTAACAAAGCAGCAACAGGATTTCGATCTAATGATAACACTTGATCATAGTTAGTAATAGTTTATCATTACTTACCAATATTTTATGATAAATTATTATACAAAAATTAACAACGCGTATGACACACTTGAATGAGAAGCTATAAAGATACACAGAAATTATTACACGCTAAGCGCTTTCGAGGCCTTTTGCCTCATATTCATAGCGGTACTGTGAGCTGCAGAATGAAGAAATAGGGCAAGGAAACAAAACAGTATGCAAAGCGTATGCAAATGAACTAGATAGTCCAACGTTTGGAGATGTCAAAGCAGGTATCTCGTCTATTGATGGAGTTATTATTGCCATTAATAAAATATGCTTCTCTGATTTTCCGCTTGGATGTCATTTTTCTCAATACAGACTATTTTAGGGTGGAAAATCAGAGAAGTATATTTTATTAATGGCACTAATAACTCCATCAATAGACGAGATACCTACTTTGACATCTCCAAACATTGGGCTATCTAGTTCATTTGCATATGCTTTGCATACTGTTTTGTTTCCTTGCCCTATTTCTTCGTTCTGCAGCTCACAGTACCGCTATGAATATGAGGCAAAAGGCCTCGAAAGCGCTTAGCGTGTAATAATTTCTGTGTATCTTTATAGCTTCTCATTCAAGTGTGTCATACGCTTTGTTAATTTTTGTATATTAAATTATCGAATGAGAAGTCTTAAAATCTTTAATATGATAAATTATTCTAACATTTCATTTTTAAAGTATAGACTTTAATGAAATCCTCATTATTAAGATGCCCTTTGCAAAGAACAGCGTAAATACTGTTCTACCATTTATTCTTATACACAGTATGGTAATTAGGGGTTGGTTCCAAGATCTCTGAATCAATGCATGTATTGCATAGAGACACATTTTAGCTATTCACCACAAAAAGTTTTTAGTTCTGACATATTTAAATCAAGTTATGACATGAAATGTGACAGTTTTTCCTACCCTAACTCATGATGGAAATATGTGTTAACACTAAATTTTGTTTGAATGAGGAAAAAGGACTACTGAAGCATTTGAAATAATTCAAACTATATATGACCATGAACCATGACTCACAAGAAGGTTTTCAAGTGAGTTGCAAGATTCCAAAATGGCAGGAAGAGCACGAAGACAGTGAATGAAGGTACAAAATGTCATATTCCATATTGTAATCTTGATCCAGATATATTAGTACCATAAAAGTTTTATGGAAAATAGATATTTTCAATCATAGCTAAACTATCATTATCATCACTTCCACTGCAGGACAAAGCTTCTCCAAGTTCAATCCACCTACTCCAATCTCTAGCCTCTCTTCTCCACATCACAATTGCACGCTTCCTTATTTCATCCATCTATTTCACATGTGGACTCTTTCTAGGATTTTTTTTTTTAGAATCCAGTTTACCATTTCAACTGTCCATCTATTATCATCTCTTTTATGTCCAGCCCAATTCTACTTCAATCTCTTAATTATTTCAATGATGTCAGTAACACATGTTTTGTTCTCTCATCCATATATTTCATTTTTGATTTCTTCACGTCACTCCTAACATTCATCTATCCATACTATATTGCTACAAATTACATGTGTTGAATTGATTCAGAAATAGTGCTCTTGGAAAAGAATGACTTATCTTTTCACCAGGACACACTATGAATGTATGTATGTGTTGTTTGGAAGTAAAGGGATAAGAATGTTCTTTGTTGTTGAGAGCAAATTGCATGTACATTGGTTATATTCACTGTTAAAAAAACTTATTGAAATAACTAAATAATAAAGTCCTATGACCAAGAAATAATGTTTATCATTGATGATAATTGGGTATTTCTTGCCAATTCCTAATATAATTTATTGTAGTATGTGAAATTTTTATGAACTTGGGTTTGAATACATTACGTGTCTGAAAAATTCATGCTTGAAAACTGATAGGAAATTGTTTCATAAACGCTGAGAGTTGGTGTTTAGATCTAGTTTCTTGTTCCTATCCTTCACTAATGATAGCAAATTAGCTGGAAATCAGCTGATCTGAAGGTGGAGTCAACGAAAGAGATAGTGAATTCTGACTCTTTTGATGTTTATGTAAACTTACACTTGTACACGGAGATTTTGGTAAAGCTCCATCTATTGATTTAAGGTACATAAATTATTTATGAAATATATTCATATTTGTTTGCCCTTTTTTTTTAAAAAAAAATTCAGTTCCAAATTTAAGATTGGGCATGACCCGGTGATGACCCAATGTAGATTATTGCTCTATAAGTAGTTTTTTTTAAAAATTTATTTTAAAAGCATATTACAAAACATTTGTATGATCATTATTGTCATCATAGGATTCTGATAAATTTCTGACAAGTTGAACTTTAAAAAGAAATTTCTCCTATGATGTAAGATATAAATCAGGTTCACTTGAAGTTATTTTTGATGGGTGGGGGAGGGATTGAATATTAATTACAATTGTAAAAATATTTGCTTTTATTCTTGAAGGGTTAGTCATTACATGACCCACTAGATATTACCTTTGTTTACACATTTTGCTATTTAATAGATATTAATTAGCCATTCTTCTTCAATTTTACTACTTTTATGCCATCTAGTGTAAGCTTTAGTAATCAGTAGCTACAAAAAGTTGAAGTGCAAAAATCCAAAGCTTTTCACTAATGATAAGATGGTAGTGCTTATTAATCCTTATCTAGTACAGTCCTATCCAAATATCCCCAAACTAGTTTCTAATTTATAGTTATCATTAGTGAAAAGCTTTGGATTTTTGCACTTCAACTTTTTGGAGCTACTATTACTAAAGCTTACCCTAGATGGCATAAAAGTAGTGAAATTGGGAAGAAAATAATTAAAATTAGTCATTAATATTTATCATGCAATTGTAATATCAGATGTAGTATTTAAATACAAGTACAGTATATATACTTAATCTAGATGTAATTAGAGGGGATTTGAACCCAGACTTTCAAGCAATCAAATGGTTTATTGCTCAGAAGTTCATAAGAAGTTTGATCACCAGAATTAATGACAGAGAAGGGCTGAAATCCATGGGCCCTGAGCTTTAAATTCTACCCTTTCACCACTGGTGCAAATCAAACAGGGGGAAATATGTTAAACACATCCATAATTTTTATATTATGTAATTGCCTAGTCTGTTTTGGCTGTATGTGGGACATTACATTTGTAGGCAGTACTATTTTTGAGGAAAAAAGTTGAAATTAATAAATTAATTGTTAACCTGCCATGCAGATATACTTTGACTTATTATCCTTATGTAATTTTATTCCTGGTAAACCTTTTGGAATTACCTTTGAATACATTCTGAACTAAACTCAACAATATGATTTGTCATCAAGGGTGAGAATACTTTTTATTAATAAAAAATTATTTGCAAGAATTAAAATTAGAATTGCTACTACAAAGCTTCCAAATGTGACTATATTCTCTTGTAAAATATTGCAAATAACAGTTTTCAACTTGATATAATCAAGACAGATGACAACCTTTTCATGTATTTGCAGGATAGTCTGAATTTATTCCACATTTTCCGCATCACTCAATAAGTCTTACATCATATATTTATAAGCGTCTGATAAAATTTTCACCCATTTTTCAATTTTCAATCTAGTTAAAAGTTTGCATTTTGTAAAGAGAATACATTTTTTTAGTTTTCAAACTATTTTAATGAAAAATTGGTAAAATAAAATAGGAATTTTAAATTTTCTATGATTTAGTACTTTTTGCAATAGTGCCATCTAGAGGCGTTAAATTGTATTTTAAAAAATTGGAATTTTAAATTTTATATGAGATTTTAGTAGTTTTTACAATACTGTCATCTAGTGATAATAAATTGTACTTAAAGTTTCTTCACCTCTAATTTCTGGCACTACATTAAACTAAAAAGTAGAAAATAAAAAAAATTAAAGGAACACTTTTATTCACATAAATGCACTAAAATAAATTATAAAGTAATATATATATATATTCATTTTCACAATAGTCATGTGACCTAAAAGCATGCAGCGCTCATGTTCAAAATTGTCTAAATAGGTTTCTAAATATGAATACCACATGTTTTTACTTTTGGTTGCATAATGTCAAGAATATTATGAAATCTGAAGAAAATTCATTTGTTTTTAGTGCATCTTTATTTTCTAGTGCATTTATGTGAATAAAATAATTTTTTAAAATATATTTTTTCTTTAAAAGATATAGTTTAGTTTGGTATTTGTTACTTAGCTGGCCTTGGCTGCCTATTGGCATTGTTGCCGGTCCAAAACAGCTACAAATGCCGTTTACGCAGCCTGACTTACCGTTAAGAAAACAGTTCTATTTATTTTAGTCATTGCAGGCTACTTGATGGCGTTGACACTAATTTGCACAATTCACAATTGGCTACCATATTGTCTGATGGTGTCTGGATTTGAAGTGGCCAAAACTTTTGAAATCTACATTGCTAGAAGTGTCACAGCTGGGACATGATCCATGGATCTTAAACTCCAGAATCTGCCTGCATCAAACCATGTAGGATAAAAACAAAAATCAAATGGCATTGTTTCATAATTTGTAAAAGATCTGAGAACCAGAATTGACAGATCTGGGCCGTGGTATGATTTATGGAACTTGAGCTCAAGAGAATACCACTTTATCATAGTATCAAATGGTGCAGGCCATTATCCAATTATAACATTACTATCTTTAATGAGAATTTTAAAAGGTCATGATCCTTTTGAACATTTGGTATATATAAAATTCCTCAATTTCTTCATCAGGATGACATTCTGTTGGGACAAAAATCAGTTATGTACTTAATATCTTCCAAGCAGTAGAAGTATCCATCTTATCTACATTCTCTGATAGTGCACAATTATCTGCAATCATTCTGCATGTTTTTGTTTATAAGGTATATCATTTGATTTGTATTTTCAGTATTTATTTATTGATATTAATCCTCCTGTCCATTTTTGAGTCATTAGTTTCTTTCAATCTGACATTATCACAAACATCTCTCACTTAGTAAGCTATGATTATGTGAACTTAGATTTCCCAAAAGCGCTCAGACTGCTAATTTAGGATTATTAATTATATAGCTTCATTACATGTGCATAAAGCACAATTATAGGATTATGAAGCTTGTAAATTTATATCGGATTTTGCGATTTACAAGCTTATAATTTAGTAGTATTAGTTGTGGTGGCGTCGGTGATAAAGCAACAATCATGGGTTCATAAGAAGTTTTACATCAGAAGTGCTTTAATTGGATTTGATCTGAGGACCTTGTTCTCCAGAAACTGAAACTATCATTAAGCTAAAACATACAAAGCATAAGTTTACATTATCGCATATTACATGCGCATAAAAACACAAACAAAATTTAAGATTTATTTTAAAATGTATTACAATCAGTTGTTAGCAGAATTATTGACCCGAAGAATTATAAAAAGATTTGAGATAACCAATTGGAAACAGGGGTGTTCATGTGACTTAAAAAGTGATTCTATGGTGTTTTCTTTCAAAACCATTGTAAGAGGAATACTCACTTAGATAGAAGAACTATGGGAAAATAATAATAATAATTTTGAAAATGAATATCTTCATTTAAAAGCTGCCTGAGTTTTTTTTTAAATTATATTTTTGTAGTTGTATTTCCGAATTAGTTGCCAAAAGAAGTTTATTTATATAAAGTCATGGATCTGAGATTGGGATATTTAATAGAAAAATAATACAAAAACTTCATACCAATCAATGAAGTACAGAGACTGAGATGTATGCTAAAAATAACATCATCTGTAAGAGGTATGATCGATATTATTGAAAAAATTAAGAGATTGTAAAAGATCTGGAAAGAAACCACTTGCCTAATGGATGAATAAAATCAGGAAGTTTATTGGTATGATCGGAAGAGAGACTAATGGATTGGAGAAATTGGATTAAATTTGGAGAGACTTTCATTCTTCAGTGGATTGATAATGGTTAAGAATGTTGATGATGAACTGATAAATAGAGAAGTTCTGTCATCTTTGAATGTAAAAGGACCTATTAATTAGGATTGGAGAAATATTTTGTATAGGACATCAGCTTGTGAAATATGGATATATTTTTTTCAATTTCTATAAATTTAGAGATATTTCAGGTTTCTTAGTATATTTCATTCTTTCTAAGATTGTGATAACATATTCATAAGCTGCAATTGGTATTTGATGAAAGACCACCATTCTATGTTTTTATAAAGGGATGCCATTTTAATTCTTGACCAAATACTTTATGATTTGAAAATCTCGTTAAAGTTTATTACTTAGCTTTAATATTGTGATACTGAAATAAATTATCTTCAGAAGCAAAACATTCTAGTGACAGTAAAGCGTTATACCCTTTGCATACATGGGGACAGTATTTAGATGGAATTATATGCTCAATGTGGAAGATATATGCTGTATGTAGAGACTGCTTTTCTTTTGGGTATTCAATAAAAATTCTTGCAGTAATTATTTTATAGGGAAATAAACTGCAACTTAGCTGTGTATAAAGCTGTTATTTTCTTTATTTATTGTATGGTTGTGAAATTTGGACAACCTATTGGTGCAATATTAAAGCATTAGAAAAGTCATTTAAGGATGCTCCATAAAAATTTTAAAAATACAATGGTAAGATCATAAAAACCAATCAATATGTTTTTTAGCTTACTGGATGTGATATTACTGTAAAATCACACCGTTGGATTGGACATATCAAAAAAGAATGAACAATCGAAGACTTTCTAAAAGGGTGTTTGTGTAGAACTGGTTTTCATAGGAGAGGTAGACCTTGTCTGTTATAAGGATTATAAAGATATTCTAAAGAAGTGCAATGTCAATTGCTTCCATTGAGAAGATGTGGCAGAGAACAGAATACCTTGGAGATCTCCAATTAGACATCTGATGAAGTACTTCAGAAAGAAAAGTTTTCTGTAGAGGAAATTAAAAACAACGGTTTAAAATAATTTTAAGGGCCCCCTTCTCTGTTTTCCTTTTTTTGGGGGGGAGTTGGAATGACTGTACTCATTTTTGATTGACTGCTTATTATTATTTGTCTATTTTAATATTTATTTAATTATGCATTTGAACTCAGACCTTCTCAAGATGCTCAACTATCCGCATTATCTCATACTGCTGACACACTTGGTCAAACACATGTCGAAAAGATGAAGAGACCCTGGGGTGAAGTGGATTGGAGCCTGCCCATTAAAGTATGAAGATTGGCTATCTTAATATAAGCTGAGCATTGATTGTATATATGTGTGGTGATAATCTGGACCAACTGACAAGTGCAGGTTTAGCATGAAATTCGTATATTGGTGATTATTTATCTTTTCGACATGTGTTTGATCAAGTGTGTCAGCAGTATGAGATAGTGCGGATAGTTGAGGATCTTGTGAAAGTCTGAGTTCAAACCCCCTATATATTACATATTGGAGTGCAGGTATGAAAAACTATGTACTGTAAAAAAATCATATATTAATTATGCATTTGAAAATGCTTTATTATTTATACCATTTTTAACTTTAGTTCATCGTAACTGGGGATAAAAACTCGAGTGATAACTTGCTATTGCTAACATTTTGTGGAATTCAAAAAAATAAAGTAAATTGTAGTTTTGAAATTAACCGGCAGATGGCAGTCTTCAGCGAATATTTTTTTTATTTAAATTTATTGAATACTTTCCAGGCCAAGTCGATTAAGTTCAAGGTTTTTTTGATTAAGAGGGTGTTAATTGTGAAACTGGAAACTTTTATATATTTTATAAGAAAAAGTATATTTTGAAACTGTAAAATAAAATATATATATTCAATTAAAAAATATTTTTAATTTGAAAGATTAAATCTCGAGTTAATAAAAATTGTTTTGTACAATTATACTGTACGCATTTGTCATTAATTGGACTTCTAATTTCTTTTACATTTAATAATAGTATCTAATCATTCCGAGATGTTGGTTCAGAAATTATAAAAACTCGGTGAATAAAGATGAAATTTAATACCAATTAGTTGACGTGTTGAGAGAGATATTTTACTTAGAAGTCTTTTCTATTATTATTTTAAAAACTGATTTCGAAGTCTTACTAGCGGCCTCTGCGTAGTATTTTTAATTCTTGTAGGCTTACAAATAGCAAAGTTTTTTAAATTAGTTTAATTGTTTAATATTTTACTTAAAATTGTGAAATTCATAAAAAAAAAAAAAAGTGCTACATGATGTTAAGTTGTTCTTTGTATGGTGGTATTTTTCATTTCACTTTTTTTTTAAAAAAAAAAAAAAGACTTATTAGCTCGGAAACATCCTGTGTAAAATTGCCTATGTGAAAAGCAAGGTTCTTTTAGGTAAAAACTTGGTCTATAAAGCATACACTGATTGTACATTAGGATGTATTATATTGTTGCCTCTAAAGCAGTCACATGTCTTTCTCCCTATGCACAGTTGAATGTACTGGATTTTAATAAATCTCGTAATTGAAAACAGAGAATAAATTGTAGCCAACATTTAGATCGATTGCACCACTTCACCTATCTCTAGTTTTAAAAGCCACTTGAACATTTTAACAGCAATTGATGTGATATTATTATTACTTTAATTTTGTTCTTATTAACTCTCATGTTGTTATTAACTATTTTAATTATTAACCATGTAAATAAATTCATCACATGATCACTATTTCTTATGCTAGAGGGTTGCATTAGATCCTAAGATCTAGGTGCCGTGCTCTCAGATCCAAAGCTCCTCACTGACGAAGGCCACAAGCCAGAAACTAGTCTGGGGATGTTGGAGTAGGCACTAGATAGGGATTTTATGCACAAGCCTTCTGGCATCCATTGATTAATCTGGTTGGCACTGAGTGGAACTACTGTATGGAGAGTTTTGCCTGTTTAAATAAATTCATCTGCTGTTTTTTTTTTGTGGGTTTTATCACTTTTTGCACACAATTCTTATTAAAACATCATGTAACTACTATTTTATATGGTTACCCAATCTGTTAAACAGTAGTGATGTGATGTGATGTGATGCACTGTGACATCTCCTTAAACAGAGTCAGGAATCTCTCAGCAACTATGCCCAGAGAAACTTGTTGGCCACTTTATCTTCCATTCCCCACTCTAAATTTTCCCATATTCTGCTCCATCCCATTTCCACAACATAATCTTTGTCAACTCTATAGCCTTTATAACTTAACCCCACCCCCCTAGTGCAAGCCATAGTAATCAATGAATGCTAGATGGTTTGTCTAGGCATATTGAATAAGTGGGAAGTAGATAGAGATTTTAATGCACAAACTTTCTAGCATCCTAAGTTTTGCATTAGATGGCACTATTGTATAGAGAGTTGCTACATAGAAGAGAAGATATGAAAGTTATGCTGAGGACCTGTACAAGGGTGGGTAAAGATATGGGGATTAAATTTAGTGAAGAAAAATCAAATATAATGATGGTGAATACTGGGGAAAGAGAAGACAAAGATTTCTTATTGGGGGATATAAAGTTAACTTTGGTGAATACATATAGTTATTTGGGAATCATCTTGAGTAATCAGAAAAATTGCTTGGATGAATGGGAGAAAAAATTGATAAATGAAGCAAAGAAAAAAAAGGGATTGATAAAGAAATTAATAGTGTTTTCATAAAATAAATATGATGTAGCTAGAATTGTATGGAAGGGAGTGGCAGTATCAGGGTTAAAATATGGCAATGATGTGTTATGTGTTAGTAAAGGGATATTATATTATTTAGAAAAAGTACAAAGGGAAGTAGAAAGATATGCATTAGATGCAGAGGTGTGGACAGCAATGGAGACAATTCAAGGAGAAATGGAATGGTCAAGTTTTTATATGAGAGATGCAAAAAGCAAAATGTTCAGTACTTTGCAGTTTATGGATAATAAAAGAATAGTCAAAATAGTATTTAATTGGGTTACAATTAAAGGGGAGGCAACAAGATGGGTGAGAAAAGTAATGTGGTATGCAGAAGATTTGGATGAAGAATTTATGTCAATATACTTGTACAAAAGGTGGGATGATTGTGTTAGGAGGATTGTTGAGTGTTATAGTGGTAAGGAGTGGGATAGAAGAATAGATGTATTAATAAAGAATAGGGAAGAGATGGAGAACTAGTGTGGAGAGTAAAATGCGTTTAAATATATATAGAAGTAAATGAAACATTAGGTGTGTGTTAATTTATGATAATAGTAAGGAAAGTAGTTTATTGTTTAAGGCTCGAGTGGGATCTTTAGCAACAAGGGAATATACACGTAAATGGAAAATATGGGTGATTTAGTCTGCAAGTTGTGTAAGGAAGGCATAGAAAATATTAGGCATCTGTTACTTCAATGTAAATGCTTGGAAGCAGAAAGGGTACAATATAATAAAGTTATGGAAGAATGAATATGAACAGAGTGAGAATACAGAAAGTGAGTTATTGGTTTTTATGCTAAGTTTGGGAAAAGATAAGGGGTATTTAGATATGAAGGCCATGGAGTTAACAAAGATTATGTTGTGGGAATGGGATGGAACAGATTATGGTAAAACTTAGGGCGGAGAATGGAAAATGGCTAACAGGTTTC
Source organism: Epiperipatus broadwayi (assembly GCA_028023455.1). Lineage (NCBI taxonomy): Eukaryota > Metazoa > Onychophora > Udeonychophora > Euonychophora > Peripatidae > Epiperipatus > Epiperipatus broadwayi. The sequence goes on from JAQFVV010012528.1 coordinate 2,165,847, forward strand.
TCTGGGCAAAGTTGCTGAGAGATTCCCGAAGGAGAAGTCACAGTGCATCACTTCACATAATTCTTATCAGAAAAACTATAACAATGTAACTTTTAATTAAATAGTATTTATATAATATATATATAGTATTAAGAGACAAAATTTCTGCACTCACAACTTTATTATCAATCAATTTAGATAAATAAATCAATTATTATTAATCATTTTTAAAACTGAAAATTATCTCTAGCCTAGATGTGAGGTTTGAACTTCTGTAAAAATTAGTATGTCTGCTTTCTAATTAAACATAAATACATGGAATAACTAAACTTCTCTCTTTTTTTTTCATATATAATACTTTTTATGTAGATGTGTTTAAACTTTCTACTATCACCTATCAACAATAGCAATTTTCTCAATACAATAGTGCCACCTAGTGCAAGCCCAGAAATCAGTGGATGCTAGAAAGTTAGTGCATTTAAATCCCTATCTAGTGCTTACTTATCCAATATTTCCACACTAATTTCTAGCTGTGGTTTTCATCAGAGAGGAGCTTTGGATCTGATAGCATTAGACATAGAATCTTTAGATCTAATGCATTCTTTCAGGAGTCATCCTTTACCTTTTTAGTTAGCTATAAAGTTAGGAGTCCAAACTAAAAACACAGGAATGTTTTCAATCCAAGCTAAATCACTTGTATAATCATACAGATTTGAACCCAGTTTAGTAACCATATATTTTGGTATCTTTGGTTTTTTAATAACCATGCCCATCAACATCCTTTTGGCTAGTATTGATCATTTTTAATGCACTAAAAACTTCTAGCATCCATTAGTTACTATGGCTTGCACTAGGTGGTACTAGTATGGAGAAAGTTGCAACTGTCTTAACAGATTGTGAAAGCACAAGAAATGGTGACCATGTGATGTTATGGTGGTTTTTTTTATTACATATCTTTGAATATGTGAATAAAGACATCTAAAAAAGATAGATCTTTAAAACGAACATTTCCTGCTGAACCGACACAATCTTTTAAGACATAAATAAATTTCATAACATAATGTATATCAAAATTATGCATAAAGAAATTTTATTTTTAAAAATATTTTAGTTTTTTTGCTTTGAATTTTAAATTTTATTTGAATGAATGATTTTTTTAATGAGCTTTATAATTATATTATGCATTTTAATCATAATGTATAAGAATATATTAGCAATTATTTAAAATGGGTAATTCCTTCTGTAAGACAAATCTCAAAGGTTGTACTAGTGTCAAATGTTCATCTTTTGCCAAGTACAGCTTAGATCAAATAAGTTATTTTCTAGAGTGCTCTTCCGGTCTTTCGTTAGTTGTTTCTGAGGTTTATAAAGACAAAAATTGTAATTCACACCTGAGTAAGTCTAATCGCTTTTTTAAAAAAAAAGTCCTATAGATTTATTTATATAGAAATATGTACATGTATTCTTCTATTGTTTACCGATTTATTATTTTTATGTATATAATGAGTTATTTATTTATATAGCACTATGTTTTTAAACTATAATAATGATTAGAGGTCTCTCCACTACACATGCGCTTTATAGATTTAATGAATAATCGCCTTTCCAAACGCAAGATAAAGTCTTTTGAAAAGATAGAATAAATCATCATCTTTTTAACCTAAGCGTATATATATATAGGCAAATCTTAAGCATAGGGTTCCCCTCTTTTCTTCCATAGCGTAAGCTTGTGGTTAAACACCTGTAGAGGTCCCTACTATCGCATTTTACACGCATATAGTCGAGGTTACAGCCTCAGTAAATATTACTTGCATAGTAGAAAAGGAATTGAAAGTGATTATTTAATATCTTCATGCTGATAGAGTGATTCAGTCTATCTTTTCAGAAGACTATATCTTGTGTTTGGAAAGGAGATTATTCATTAAGTGGTTAATTATTATTACATTTTTATGTTTATAAATAAAGTGTTTATAAAATATTTGTATTTGAATAATATATATAGAGTTTTAGGGAAGACATACTCAGATTTTAGTTTTAATTAAATAATAAATATATATATATACACACACATTGGATCCATGATGTCTGCTATATTTTGTTCCAAGCCCTCCTCATATTATATATTATAATGATTTTAATGAACACATAAATTTTATGGCTTATCAAATATGTAATACTAAGAATATAAATTCATTCAAAGAACAAATAGGCCTGAATATATTACTGAGGTAATTCACATACTAGAGTCCTAAAAAAAATCATTTAAATGAACTTGCAAACAACACCCACCTTTTGTTATAACAATACCAGTCTAGTTTGTCAGATGAAAATTGATTGTATATTGTGTGTAATAGCTGCCATTTTGTTGGTAAACAATGATTACAATGTCAAGCATTGTTAGCCAAGAAGTCAGCGAAGCCACCTTGCAAGCAAGTAGTTGATTGCAGATGGTTGTGGGCTCGCTTCCCAGCAGATGCTAACAATGATTACAATACATTGTATATTGTTTACAGAATTATGGACTTGTATGTTCTATATATGGATATATTGTGGGTCACAGATTGAATTGTGTAGTCATTGCTAAACTCGACTCTAATTGTCTTGGGATTGATAGTCATACTTGTTTGTGGATGATTCATAATGTTCTTGATTGTTGTTCCTGATTTTTTCTCATTCTTTGACCTTCTTAAGAAAGCTCAATTATTTTCTTTACCTCTTTTTTTATCTTGAAGATAAAACAAAGAAAGGAAATTTCTAAAATTTTCATCTCCAGCAGTTGGAAAGAGTATTGTAAAAACTTGATCCTGCATGGGGTGTGGTTGTTTAAAGGCTGTTGATCTTTTTAGCTTATGTAATTTTCAGCGCTCATTCTTTTGACATCTTCAAATTTTTTTTGTTATATATATTTTTTTAATAAATAGTGCTTTCTTTTATTTTTCCATCTTTTATATTTTTAACATTATTTTTCAGCTTTCTATTTGTCTCCATATGTGCATGTTCTTTTATCAAAGGCATGAGAATGACTAGGAATGCGGTAACAGTTTGACACCAACGATCATCTCACTACTTAAATTTAGCAATAAGACATCATGTAATGCCAGCTTGCTGAACAGCATTGCATAAGCTGGGATCACATGATTTCTTGATTTATACCGATTCTGGCCAAAAGATGATGGCACATATAGTTATTAAAAAATGGAGTGTACCACAATGTATGGACATTGAACTTGTTTCAGATATATATGACTATACAAGAAAATTGGTTTAAGTGGAAAACATTAATATGTTCTTTAATTTGGGCTGGCATCCTGATTGTAAAACACACACAAAAAAAAGATGGATGCTGGAAGAAAAGTACAGTCGATTCAAAAGATCTAGGTGCACTGATTTCAGATCCAAAGCTCTTCATTAATGAAGGTCCTAAACTAGTCTGAAGATATTGGATAGGACAGAACTAGATAAGAGATTTTTAAAACACCATAATCTGGCATTATTATTGATTACTAAATAATAGTGATCAGAGAAAATGAGTTTGCTCCTGTTTAGAGTTAAGACCTATATTCTAACGAGATCTTTTTTATACTAACACTTAGTTGGTTTCAAGTTATTTTTTCTGTCTATTCTTTATTTTTTGCCCTACATCTCTAACTTAAAATGCTTCTTGAGCCTTTTTTATTAATAAAATTATTTTTATATCTGTACTGTGCATCAGTGGTAACCATTCTTTTCAGTCGTAAAGATTAGTAGGATCATTAATTAAGTAAATGGTCAATAGGTGTCAGTGCTAAGCAGATTTATACGAACAGTTTATGGCTGAAGCTTATTCAAATGAAAGAGCATATGTTAAATTTAAAGCCAATTGAGCAAACTGTTATCTTTTATTGATGCAATTATGTAATTCTTTGAGCATAATTCTAACTACTCTTCGGTAAAAATAAAAGGCTTTATAAGTTAACTATATGTTAAAAAAATTATGACTAATATTTATTTTGAATTCATGAATTAAAATTGTTAACTTCAACTCATAAGACTTCTTCTATTGCTTTTCTTCTATTGTATTTACCTTTTAATACTACCACATACGTTTTACTTTTTAAATACTTTATACCTGAAGTTTTATCTCACATTGCTTATGGCACCAGTACATGTTAAAAAAAGACTAACAAAACAAGCAGCGTTGGTGGCCGAGTGGCCAGCACAGCCGCCTTACAAGCAGTTGTCCCGGATTTGCAGGTTCGCTTCCTGGCCAATGCTTTGACACATGAAAAAAAAAAGCATTTAATACCTTTTTGTCTAAAGTTATTCGGATTCCACTAACAAAAGACTAATGTAAACAATATCATTTGCCTGGGGTAAAAACACTTTGACCATTTCAGCTTAAAGCCATTTTCTTGGGGTTATTTGCAGCATTTGTTTTTTGCTTTTGTGTTCATTTAGTGGGGAAAATTGGAACTAAAATATGTATTGACTTATTACTTTTTTAAAAAGAGTTAAGTTATCTGTATTGTACGGACAATCTAATACAAATGATGCAAAGATACCACTGATTGGTCAGTTCAAGGATTTGAAATCTGTTAATAAAAAAGCACAATCCGAAGGGCGACACAGACAGCTAGACCATAATATTATCATGGATCGGTAACTTTACAAAGCAGGCTCTGCATACATTGTCATACCACAACCATAGTAATCAAGATAAATTTGTAATTCTATTTAGAAGGTAATAATTCCTCATTTGCATCGTATTATAATATTAAATCAGCGATGTTGAATGTGAGGATACTCTCATTTCAACCACTAGATTTTGAGAAAATAAGAACGACCACCTTATTTTTTCAAATCTAAATGCAATTATACAGGTCAGCCTTAAGTGTCTTGGAATCAGAGTGTGAATAAATTAAATCATTCACTTTATATCTATTTCTTTTATAATTTTATTTCACTTAATGAAGTATTGAATTTACTTTGTGTTAATATTAGATGTTAACTACGTAATGATCAATGGATGTAAAATGAATGATTTAATATATTCACAGTGCCATTCCAAGACACTTAAGATTGGCCTATAAAAGTGTATTTAGGTTCTAAAATAAGATATTCTTATTTTCTCAAAGTCTTTATCTTGTGACGGGAATTAGAGTATCCTCACATTTAATATCACTGATTTACTTTTAAAACTGGCAAAACTCTCCATACAGTAGTACCACTCAATGCCAACATAATCAATGGATGCCAGAAGGCTTGTGCATAAAATCCCCATCTAGTGCCTACTCATCCAATATCCCCAGACTAGTTTCAGGCTTGTGTTCTTGGTCAGTGAGGAGCCTTGGATCTGAGAGCACTGCATCTAAATCTTAGGTGATTGCTCTCAGATTTAAAGCTCTTCACTGACGGAGGCCACAAGCCAGAAACTAGTCTGGGAATATTGGATGAGTAGACACTAGGTGGAGATTTTATGCACAAGCCTTTTGGCATCCATTGATTACTCTGGTTGGCACTGAGTGGCATTACTGTATGGAGAGTTTTGCCTCTTTTAATAACAGATATGTGCTAGCATAAGAAATAGTGATCATCACATGACCACCATCTCTATACTAGCACATAATTTGTTGTATGGGGAGTTTTGCCTTTGTTTAAATAGTGATTATGTGATATTTAGTGATTTACTTTTATAGTATGACACTGTATTAGTAAAATTTATTGATCATTACAAGTAATATTTACTGAGGCAATAACCTCGATAATATGCGTATAAAATGCGATAGTAGGGACCTCTACAGGTGTTTTAACCACAAGCTTATGCTATGGAAGATAAATTTGTTATATAAAAGCAATCACAAAGTACCTAATTGAGACAGATTTTCTATAAAGAAGAGATTTATCCAATTGCCAAAAATGGACCACTCAAACAATACCAAAAAACTATTACATCTTATAATTCTAATTACTAATTATTTAAATTTAAGAACATATTAAATTTAATTCATAATACAGATTGCCAACAAATGACATATTTTATATTATGAACTAAATTAAAATGATCTCCATAAATTAAAATAATAATTAGTGCTTAGAATTATCAGATTTTTACTTTTTTATTATTATTATTTAATTTGTCAGATTTCAGCAATCGAGGAAATGTCTTATTCAGGGCCTTTCAGAGAAAATGCGAGGCCTGGGGTAACTAATATTTTAGAGGCTCTCCAAAATTTAAAATAAGGACGCAGGGAGAGAGAGAGAAGAAATGAGAGTTTTTACTTACAGGGCTGAAAGCAGGATTTTGGGAGCAGTTACGAGTTGCAGAAATGAGCAAGCAAATCAGATCCAGGTAGCACTTGGATAGGGTAGATTTGCTTTAGCACTGTAATTGTTAAACACTGTTAACAACAAAATTGATTGACAAGGGGGATTGCAGAGTCATCAAATTGGCACTTCATCCCTAAACTGGCTTATGTTTTAGACTTGTGGTATACCTGCTTGGAAAAGTTTTTCTCAAATATTTTTTTGGGAAATTTAACTGTAAAATTAAGGCTGTTCTATGAGGCATGACATTGCTTTGCCTTTTCTATATTTTTGTTTAATATATTGAGTTGCCAAGTTGAGGTCCCTAATATTGAGAACCTGGAGCAGTTGCATCCTGTCCCCACCTCTGATTGGCCCTGGTCTTACTTATAGTAAATCTGTCTCAATTATATAAGTTGTGACTGATTTTATATGTTAGATTTACCTTGGTCAGTTATGGTAGTTGTATGACATAAAGTACACCCTCTTTTATCAAAGTTACTGTCCATGGTAGTTATTAAAGTGAAGTAGATGAAGTTAACCTTCAGAGTAACAAGTTTTATATCTTGTACCTCCATCTAGTGAGTGTGAGTGGACTCAAAAAATAAAATTTTATGAATATACTTATCATGAAAAAAATTATTTGGTGAACTGAATGGAATTTGTAAGCCCAATTTATCATTTTGATTCATGGCTATCACATTAATCCCTGAATAAACTTATCATCATCATTATTATCATTTTTAATCCATATAAATTTATTGTCAAATGAAGTTTTCTAAATTTAATCCAGTTTCTCCGATCTATAAAGCCTCTTCTCCATACCATACAGCATACTTTCTTATTTCACCTGCCCATCTCACAAGTGGTCTTTACAATCTCTTGGAATCCAGTTTAAGATTTCAGTTGACCATATATTGTTATTTCTTCTAGTATATGCAGGCCAGTTCCATTCAAAATTCCAATTCTTTCAATGTTATTATTGATACCTGTTTCTTTTATCATCAAAGTATTTCACTTTTAATCTCTTTTATTCCCAACATACATCTTTCCATACTTCCAAAACTCCTATATTGCTCTTCTGTTAAGTGTCTAATCACCTGACCATAATGGAAGTGATGTCTGTGATTACTGTCATATGGCACCAAAAAAAAAAGATATCTTAACAGTTATATTCAAATCACAAATAAGATAAGAAGCTTCCTTCAAATGATAACTTGTAATATTGCTTAAAGTTTGCATATCTTAATAAAGTATTGGAAATTTATTTTATATATCCAGTTTGTGTGTATATACATGTCTTTTCCTTTATTAGCTTTTATTATTTTATTTTGAAAGCTGTTGCATTTGAATCTGCTAATTGATTTTACATTACCTGTGTTGTTTAATGCAGTGGTAGAGAAGCAGACACCGGAGTTCAAAGAGTAAACTATTCAATTACTATTACCAATTTCATACTTTAATTTTAGAAATTTATCATGACCATCATTATTTTCAACCATTAGTGATCACTGTAGGATGAAAGTCTCTCCAAATTCGATCCTTCTCCGATCTCTTGCCTTTCTTCTCCACATCACCCCAACACATTTCCATATTTCGTCTATCCATCTCACATGTGGTCTCTTTCTAGGTCTTTTACAATATTTTGGTTTAAAATGCTGCTTTCATCTGTTATCATTTCTTCTAACAATATGTCCAATCCATTTCCACTTCAATCTCTTAATTCTTTTAACGTTGTCAGAAACCCCTGTTTTCCTTTTTCACTAGTTTTTGATCTCTTCTTATTACTCCTAACCTACATCTCTCCATACTTTGTTGAAGGATCTGAAGTCTCTGTATTGCTCTTCTGTAGAGTCCAGGTCTCAGAGATCTGCAAGTACGAATTGGTAACACATTTATTAAAAATCTTTTTTTTTTTTGAACACATAGGTTCATTTCTTTTTAATATTAATTTATTTCTACCAAAATCATTCTAACCAAGTTTAATATGATTTAAAATTTTAGCAATTAACTATTATATTACCTTTGTATTTTTTTAGTACCTTTTCCAGTTCTAATACTCAATCTACTATTTTTATTGTAATATTTCTTTGTCAAGAAAGAACATGTTTACAATTTATAAGTTTCACATGATCACCATCTCTTATACTAGCACCTAATTGTTTATAAACAAGAGAAACTAGTCTGGGATATTGGATGAGTAGGCATTAGATAAAGCTTTTATGCACAAGCCTTCTGGCATCCATTGATTACTCTGGTTGGCACACGGTGGCGCTACTGTATGGAGAGTTTTGCCTTGATTTATAAGTTTGTTGCACTTTGTGCTTTAATGTTTTTGTATCTTGACTACTATATCTTTCTTTGTTGTATTGAGTGTGATTAAGAAACTGAATTCATTATTAAAATCTGTGATAAAGCTGTAAATATAATATCTAATTATCACGTATCATTTGGCCATATATTTCAATTACCTGGACATTTAAATATTTTTTAATAAGGAAGCAAATTTTACATCTGTATTCATGCAATATATATATATTTAATATTGATAAATATGAAATCAGATTAAATAATTATTTATTAAGTTTGTTTTTGATTATTTTATCATTTTTGCAAGTGGCATTCTTTGATTTTCGTAGATTATATTTTATTGGTTATATAAATAACTTTTTTTTAAAAATTCTATAGGCTATCAAATGAACTATTCTATCACTGTGAAAGATAGTGGTCTTACAGGTAAAACAACATTGGGTAGTATTTCGTGTTATTTTCAGTTTTATAATATCAGGTAATCTACCGGTTTAAACTTCTTTATATTTAAGCATATATAAAATCACCGTATTGTGGAAGACGGGTTATTTACTTTAACTTTTTTGTTTTAATGTGTCAAAGCGTCGGCCGGGAAGCGAACCCCGGGACAACTGCTTGTGAGGCAGCTGTGCTAACCACTTGACTTGACTACTTTAACTTATTTTATATAAAATTATTATTTTGTAATTATTGATAAAATATCTTTTTTAAATCTTTATTTTTATTAGTCGATTTTTTAAAAATAGTTTAACATATTTATATTTGTCCAGAAAAATGTATATTTAAATATTAATGAGGAATTATATATTAATTCATAATTTTAATTTCAGAAAATCATTTATTCTATTTTTAAAAAAAAATTGATAGTGTATATCTGCGTTTATATCTCATTTTTATCTTTCTAATAATATAAATTAAAATAATGATATCGTAAATGTATATATTTCAATGATTAATTTTTATAACAATATTTTTTATGCTAATTTTTATTATTAATATGTCTTATTTGAATTTAATTAAAAAGAAGAGCTTCAATAGTACTATAATGTTCATTTAGTTTTATTTACAAATTCTTTATTATTAATTTAATGAATAATATTTCTGTAGTATAATTTTCCCTATACCACTCAGGATAGGAACAGATTTCTATCCACTCTTAATACCTTGTGGCGCGATATAAACACGTGACCACATACATATGAAAAAACGTATGATCCAAAGATACACATTTCATGCTGTACCAGCACTCATCAGTTGGCTCAGATCACAATCTCTTATACATATCTTTATCATTGTTCAGTATAAATAGATAGCCAATTATTACAGTTTAATTGATAAGCGTCAAACTTACTGCTGTTATAACTTTGACACAAACTATTTGATAGAAGCATTTTAATAATTTTTATTAATCATTCATTAGACTAGAGATTATCCATTTCATCTCTAGTCTAATTAATGTCTAATAAAAATTATTATGTCTTTGTCATCAATGTTTAACCAAACAACTACCAATAGTTACTTTTCCTGATTATGCCTTTTGTTAGTTTTTAATATTCTATTTATCCCTCTTATAAACGAATGATTTTTCATTACTTTGTTGACAAGTTTACTAAGTATCAAGTTTCACTGAATAAACAGTTCTTATTACATGTCCAAAATATGATTATTTTAGGCCCAGTTTTCTGATTTTTATGAACAATGTGATTTAAATTTTTTAACAACCAAGCCAGTGATATTTTTATTATCCAAACAATTCTAAATACCACCACCCACCATCACATTAAAAAACTCATTTATCATTATTTCCACGGAAAGTCCTAATTTCACAACCATATATTAATATATTAACAGTTTTCAATTTTGTCTTTATTGAGACACCTTTGCTTTGACTTTCAAAGTTAAATGCCAAAGAACTAACTTTGTTTGTTGTAAATTCTATGCTGATTTGAATAATATTTCTTGGAGTATAATTTTGACTACATCATATCTTATGTTAGAATTCTGTTCTATTCAAAGAAGCTGGATTTAGCTTAAGCATACAAATCAACTTGGATTGTTTATTTTAAGGCAGCAATTGGCAAGATTCATAATGTTATTAACTTTTTTTTTCTTTTTTTTTATATGTCAAATGCGTTGACCGGGAAGCGAACCCAGGCCAGCTGCTTGGAAGGCAGCTATGCTAACCACTAGCCCACCAACACTTGACTAATGTTAAGTTTAAAAAAAATTGAAAAATGGGAAGCAGTATTTTTCCTTCCTGATTACAAATCTCAATGAACTTAATGAAAATTATATGTAAGAAATCATATTAATTCACAGTTCATCTGATATAACTTCAGATTTTCATAAGTTATCAATTTAAAGATTTTAGGTTGATCTCTTTCACAATATGTGCATATTTCAAAATAATCTCTGGTCACCAGCTGAGTTTGTAAAATAAATATCTGCTCATGAGAAATGTTTTTAGTCTAGTAGTCTGATTGAATACTTGTTGGTATTGATATATATGTGTGTGGATACATGCACATATATCTATAAAAATAATAGTAAATAAAATAAAAATAATTGTAGAATTAAAAGATTTATCTTTTTAATATGGAACTAAGAAATAATTAGAAGTTATAAGATTAGAAAAAAGATTATATTCTAATTATAGCGAGAAAGTAAAATGAGTAATAACAAGATAAAAATGTATTTATAATAATTAAAAGGAATGAGTGTCAGATTTCTGTCATTGATAATAAGAATTTTAGTCTCATAATAACTATTAAGGTAAAACATTCTGGAATCCAACATGTGTATACTTGGAGAAAAACAACCTTATCTGATGAGCGGAAATACCAGCCAATCAGCTGTAGGAATAAAACAATAGAGGATGACATGCAAGCTGGAGGGGAAAGGAAAGAGAGTTAATGAGGAGCTCAACTGAGAGATGGATTTAAATTTGGGTGCTGGACACCACCCTTTAACCAGTAGCTTCTAGAGCAGAGAACTTGCCTTCAGACATGGGAAAGCAAGCTAGGACTAAACAAGTTGGAGTGATCTTTATTATTATTTTTTATGCTTACATGCTTATGTGTATATATGTATATAAAATGCAAAGTTACTCTAATAATTATTGTCAGCTAATGTATTGAATTATTGTGAGTTAAATTTTTTAAATGCACTGAATGGTGTTGAGTCATTATTGGGTAAACTATTGGAATTCAATCAGGGAACAGTAAAGCTCCCCGATAAGGGTCCGGACCATAGGATTAAGTAAGGTGCGAACATAACAGGTATCAAAGCTTGAGATAGGCCAGTCTGCTTCTGGGAATATGAAGCTTATATCATAAATACTGTGATTTGACTGTTTATCTATATCTGGACAGTGTAGTCCTTGATCATTAAACGTACATGTATATATATTGAGGTAGATTAATCTCTTGGCATACAGCCTAAATGTCTAATCTTGATAGTGTGTGTATGTCTGAAAGTTTGTGATGATGATATTTATATCACAATTGTATGTTGCTCTATTTTCATCATCTAATATTAATTGTTAAATGCCCTGCACAATTTGGAATGGTTGGAAGAGCATCAGCTTTGGGATCGGGAGATCCCACAAAGCCATATGCTTTTTTTTAAAACTGTTAAATGTCTTTAGAAAAATTCAAACTTTTCTTTATATTAAATTTTTTTAATCATCTCCTCATATACACTTTAATGCAATTTTTTATACAATCCTTCTTTATTTTGCTTTCAGTTTTGACTGTCCTGCAGTCTTCATCAGAGCTATCTATAACTTTCACTTCTCTCTCTACAACTATATATATGTAATTTAATATGTATGAAGAGAAATACACAAAAAATAAATGAGAAGATATAAAAATAATTTCTTTAAACGTCCCAAATGCATTAAACTATGAGGTTAATATATAACACATTTCAAGTAGTCAGGATAGAAACACCTGAAAAAGGGGGAAGAATAATAGCACTAGAAATGTTGTGTTACCCCTCTGAGCTATTATTAACAGTAGAATGTGTTATGGAAATTTTAAATTAAGTTTGAATTTTTGTAAAGACATTTGACAGTTAATCCTAGAAGTTGAAAATAATCCAATATACAATTACAACTTGCTAGTGTCTGTGCATGTATATTGAAATCCTTAAATGAAATGAAGAAATGATCGAACAAAACTTAGGTATATAATAATTTAAAACAACGTCTAGTGTGATTTCAATATTGATTGATTAAATTATCATATTACTTGATATTTTTGAAATAGTGCAATTATTTGAAGTTAGATAAAAAAATCTTTATTTGATACAAATATGTTATTTCCAAATTTTGATAAAAATCTAAATTTTTAACTTAAGAAAAGAAAATTATTTTTGTCTAAAATTAAGATCTTTTTTGTAGTGAACATTTAATTATAGAATTAATTCTAATATGTTTTTTTACTTCAAAGATTAACAGGAATTTTTTTAATTGAACTATTTTTGGTTTTGGTGAATATAAATTAAAAAAACAAAACCTTTTAAATAGAATTATGAACTGAATGTATGCATATATATGTATATAATAAAATAAAGTTTATTATTAAAATTTGTAAAAAAAAAAAGTATGCAGTTATTGTACATAGTTATTGTTTTATCCGCAAAGTGGAGCTCTCCAGAAAATAGCAGCATATTAAGTGCAAATGAATTTATGATAATAGCAAGGAAAGTAGTTTGCTGTTTAAGGCGTGAACAGGATCTTTAGCAACAAAGGAATATAGGAATAAATGGAAAAATATGGGTGATTTATTATGCAAGTTGGGTAAGGATAGCATAGAAAATATTAGGCACCTGTTAATAGAATGTAAGTACTTACAAGCAGAAAGGATATACGTAATAAAGTTATGAGAGAATAAATATAAAGAAAGTAATTGTACAAGAAGTGGGTTCTTTATTTTTATGTTGGGTTTGGGAAAACATAAAGGCCATAGGGTTGACAAAAATTATATTGTGGAGATGGGATGGAACAGGATAGAGAAGAATATGGGGAAAAAACAGGATGGAGAATGGAAAGGAAAGATAAGGTGGTTAACAGGTTTCTCTGGGCATAGTGGCTGAGAGATTCCTGACTTTGAGAAAGAAGCCATCACATCAATGGAAAACAAATACTACAATTAGCAAAACTATTAAAAGGTGAACAGATTTGCATGTGAGAATATGAATTAAAAAGAACTGTTAAGCTGTGTATATTATCACATGATCACTATTTCTTTTGCTTGCTCTTAACTGTTATTAAAACAGGCAAAACTTTCTATACATATTGCTACTCAGTGCAAGCCAGAGTAATAAGATCTAGGTGCAGTGCTCTCAGATCCAAGGTCCCTAAGGCCACAAGCTGGTGCTATTGGATGAATAGGCACTAGATGGGGATTTTCTGCACAAGCCTTCTGGCATCCATTGATTACTCTGTCTTGCACTGAATGGCAGTATGTATAGAGTTTTTGCCTGTTTTAATGTGTATATTAATATTTCACAAAAGGAAAAAAAAGCAGAGTTAAGTTAAAGCCTTATTCATATTTTAAATGCTGGAAAAGGAAGCTTGTGAAGTTATGCAAAATGACTGACTATTGTGAAGACAAGATATTTTAAGAGTCTTTAATGGAAAATAATTATGATTCAAGGATACTTAAATTATAGACTTGACTGATGATGACTTAAGAAATCTTTAATCAAGAGACTGTAATGCATTTCTCAGACATAACTTGCCAGTCAGCACAAAGAAATAAACTTGCTGAGATATAAAAGTTGCTTGTGTTATTTTATTTTGATTCTGACAGGACTGTTAGTATTAAGAATATCCCCATGTACCCAACAGAAGTCAACAATTGAATCTATTTTTGGTTAAACAGTGAAGATAGACTGGTGCAGATAATTCACATAAGTGAAACAGGAAATGTGTCAAGGGTAATGATAACAGTACTAATGCATATTCTTCAGGAGTTTGATATAAATAAGCCAAGAGCATGGAACATATATATCAAGCTCTTCGAGTGTTACATGTGAATAAATAAAATTGAAAAGAATAGTTTCCATTCTTCTGGTTTTTGTTGGTAGTGGTGTTTTGCAGATAGCAAAACAAATGAGTAATTCAATGACCCCAGAGAATATACCATAGAAAGAATTAGTAGAAATTCTAAGTGTATTTTCAACCAGCAGTGTGGAAACAGATCCACCCACGTACGCTGTAGAATGAAGCAATTACCTTGCAAGCACCATCAAGAATATAACTTGGCATTGGTAATGTTGGCCAAACATTGTGTATTTACAGCTGACCTGGGTTGCAAAGGATAAGCACATGTCTGTAGAAAGAAAGGTAATAACAACAAAGCCAAACCATGCCTGGTCCTTTAAATTAGTGGGAGGTGGGAGCTTTGAAAAATGTAGACATACAGGCAATAAAAGATACAGACAACGGCCAGATTATGCTTGATATGACCATTTGTGATAAAAAATTGAAAAGTTGACAGGGGATTAAAATCATTGCTAAAAACAAGAATAAAGATAAGCTTGAAAAGACATGTACTGACCACAGACATAAATCATAATAAAATTCACATATGCAGAAAAATATTAGTTCTAATAAAAATCAACACTAGACTAAAAGGAATAGCTGAACTAAAGACATGTCTTATGGATTGAAGGATTCACATCCTATTGTGTTCAAAACACTAAAGGTTCCTTATGCATTAAAGAAAAAAGTTGAGGAGACAATTGCTGAAAGAGTTGAAAAAGAAGTGCTATGGGCTACTCCAGTGGTTGTAATTGTTAAACCTGATGGTTTGTCTCAGGAGGTTATTGCATTTATATTGAATAAATATATAACAAAGGTTTCTATCCTGTGCCAAGGGTGAGCGCTGCTGAAAAAAAGGCAGCATTTTTTACAAAAATAGATTTTAAATCTGCTTTCCATCAGATACTAATTACAAAAAAAAAAACTATGGAGTTGTTAATTATTAATACTCCTGTTAGATTGTTTAAATGCAATAAGCTTCCATATGGAATTACAGTGAATCCAAACATCTTTCAGGCCAAAATTTGCTCAGTTGAAAGGCATAGAAGGAATCACTCCCTACTTAAACAATATTCTTATTATTGCCCAAATGGAAGAATTGTAAATGCGAGTGATAGAAATGTGCTTGAAATTAATTATCATTGATGCAAAATTGAATGCTACAAAATGGATTTGGCAACTTCTGTGATTAAGTTCCTGGAGCATGTAGTCAATAATCATGGTAAATATTCTCACCCAGAAAATATTAGAATGGTAAAAAAAGAGGCAACTCTGCTCAACTTTTATTAAAGCTTTCTCCACGGAAAATCACTCCATTAACACCATTATTTGACTTATTATAGAACAACGTTGAAAGTGGATAGAAGAATATAAAATAGCTTTCCAAAAAGCAAAGGATTTGTTAATATCATATACCCTCCTGGTACATTACTGTAGTGATCTGGAAATGATTATTACAACAGATACTTCAGAATTTGGAGTTGGATCAGTCATCTCTCATTGTTGCTATGGAGATGAATGTCATTAGCATATGCCTCCACAACTCTAATGTCAGCTGAGAAAAATTGTAGTTGCTGGGTAAGGAAACCCTGGCTATTATTTTTGTGTTTAAAAAGTTACGTTAATATGTGTGTGGATGAAAATTTACTTTATACACTGACCATCATCTATTGCTTGAGATTTTCAGAAAAAACAAAAACCACGAGAATACAAGCCAGAGACTACTGGGATGGAGGAGACTTGAATATGCTGCTAAGTCTGGTAAAGAGATTAGACATGCAGATACCGTATCAAATTTTTGGAAGATAATGGATGTGATGAATTTAGAAAATCTGAATAATGCCAATAGGAGGATGGATAAATAGAGGCCATGGATGTACTGAAGTAAAAAATTGGGATTCGTTTTAGATGCCCAAACACCAGCCAAGCTACATTACCAAGTCTATTTGGAATTTTGGAATATCTACCAGAGTTTATCTGTATGCAATGGATATAAATTAATGACTAATTGAGTGTTGATACCAACTGAAGGTCAGAAGCAGGTGTTTAAGTAGTTACATGATGGACATTTAGGGGTAGCATGGATGAAGGCACTGATATAATTGTCATTTTGGTGGCAAAATTTAAAGAAATAAATTGAACAGATGGTAAAAACCTGTAGTGAATTTCAATCTATAGCTGTTTTACCAAATAAAACTTTATAAATCATGGATAGAAGCTAAAAATCCATGGCAATGCATTCATATAGATTTTGCCAGTCCGATGAATAATTACCTTTTTTTAATTGTAGTGGATTCATATTTTCATTGAGGCAAGTATAAGCTTGTAAAAACTACTAATACAGATTGTTCTGCTAAACCCTCTAAGAAGTTTTTGCTAATCATGATTATCTCAAAATCATTATATCAACCAATTAAAAAAATTAACGTCTGCCATATTTGAAAAATATTTAGCAAATAAAGGGATACAGTATATTTTAACTCTGCCCTATCGTTCAATATCAAAAGGAATTTCTGAAAAGGCAATAGTATATCTTGAAGAAAATGACAATTATGGACATGATGGATACATTTCTAGAAGGTATTTTTACCAACCATTTACTCTAAATGCATATAACAATAAAATGTCTGTAGAATTATTGTTATAGTGAATGCATTGTATGCATTCAATTGAACTGTTACCATTTCAGAAATGAACAGAAATTTTTTTTTTTTGGAAGAATAAAACATCAATGTAAACTTAGGAACATTTAATAATGGATGGGACTGTCATGGGTCAGACATTGATAAAAAAGAGATGGATTCTGGGTACTGTCACGGAAGTTTATCTGGGGTTATCAGAGTTATAAAGCTTGAAAATAGATCGGATGTCAGGAGACATATAAACCACCTACATACTCATTGGTTAAAGAATTGGATGAAATTGATAATAATTGTGCATTAGCCAATCCAAAATCGGAATCTTGGATAAGTGAAGAGTGTGACTGTATCTTCTCAATCGTACAATATGAAAAACTGTCCATTGATAAAGTTGTTGAAGCTAATAATAGATCAAATGAGGATGTTGCAGATTTAAGTGATGATAATCTATCTCAAGATCAGCATATTAAACATAGCTCAATAGAGAGCATAATGGGAGATCTGTATCAAAGATCTGTATCTGCTCCTAGATATCAGAGAAACCACCAAAGACCTGGAAAGTTAAAATTCTATTTTTAGAGTGAAGGAGAGGTGCGGCCAGTCTATACATATGTATATGTAAATTATAAATAAAGTTTGTTATTAAAATTTGTAAAGTACATGACAGTACATCGTTATTGTTTTACCCACAAAATAGAGCACTATAGAAAATTTGCCTGTCAATAGAAAATGAATAGTTAATTATGCAAATTAGCAAAACTATTAAAATATGAACTAAGTCAGTTGTATGTGAGGATATGAATTAAAAAGAACCGTTAAGTTGTGTATAATAATGTTTCTCAAAAAAGCAAGGGCTAAGTTAAAACCATATTTGTATTTTAGATACTGGAAAAGTTAAGCAAAATGATAGCCTATTGTGAATTAAGATGGCATTTGTTAAGTATCTTTAATGGAAAATAACTGCAAGTTAAGGATACATAAGTTATAGAGGTGAATGATAATGAATTAAGGGATAATCATTATTATTTCTATTATTTTATTTATTATTTACAATTATTATTATTATTAATATTAGTCAGCACAGAAAAATAAACTTCCTAAGATGCAAAAGTTGTTTGTGTTGTTTTGATGCTAACATTACTGACAATATTAAGAATACCCCAAGTACACAGTGAATTATAATCTTGTTATTAATTAAAAAGGAACAGATTTAATCTCCTGTCTACTTTCTATAGGGTCTACTATAAATAGTGAAGTTATTAACTGAAGAAAAAGACATGTTCAAAAAGAAGAGCTGTTGTTTCTAATCTCCATGCTGATCAGGTTTGAATTCCCAGAGCTGTTAAGTATGATGGTATCTCATTAGTGCAATATGTGTGTCACAAATATTGCTTGCATTACTTGAGGTTTGGAGATTGTGGAAGCTGGACTGGATTGAAGACCCCCAAATATCTATCTGACATATCTAACTAGGTAAAAATCTATGCATATATTATATAGATATAGATTGTACATAAGTGTAACAAATAGACCATTATGTAAATTAGCCATTTGTATGAAAAAGATCAGACTCAATATAAAAAACCTCAGTCTAAAAGTAGGATTTGCAGAAATGGATATTATAAGTTCATGAAAAGGGTTTATGGTATGTAAACACAAAGAAAACTTGCAGAAAGTATGATCCATTTACTTTTAATAACAGATTGTCCACTCTAGTAAAATATTGTATTTCCAGAATGCGTAATAATTCTGGCAAGCATATACACTCATATATAACAGTAACAAGAACATATGAGTAAAAAGATTTTGTAATTAAAACGTGTAATGCTGTTTATAATATTATCCCGTGGATTAATAATAGACTGTATTTATTTCTTATGACATTCCAAACTATTTGCCTTTATTATTGTTAAATTAAATTGTTTTTTTCTTTTTACTAAATTTGTATAATTTTTTTAAAAGTTATTGATGCTTTCCTGACCGTTTTCTAATTAATATATGCTCAGGACATGTCATATTGAGAGAACAAATTGCTGTGAGATTAATAGTGGCACATATTAAGGTGTGATAGACAAATGTTGAAGCACATACTATGGACAAATAATATATATATATGATGTTAAAAATATTTATCAAGAAAAAATCTACTTATATATATGTGAAGTCATCATACATAGATATGAAGCTCATATAGGAGAAATTCATCGATGAGTAAAATATATGTTCATATACAGACATTATTTGAAAACAAACTAAATATTAAAGAAGTCCCAAAAATATCTATTCCTCTCCTGCATAAAATAGAAAAGTAGCTCCCTCTAGTTTTAAAACTTGTAAATAACCTTTGAATTAATTCATTAAAAATGATAATGACTTAGATTTTGTAAAGTTGCAATCAGATTTTTATTTATTTATTACTGTCTTAGAGCAGCTTTTAATGTTAATGATAAATGAAACTCCAGATTTTGAATGAAATCATTCCTAAGACATTGTTAAAGAATAATTAAAAAAAAGGTTAATATTAAGAATTGAAATATTATTTGTATATTGTAACTGAGTGTGGGTGCAGATTTGGGTACATATATCTTAAGCCATTTACTGTTTACATATCAAAATAGAATATTTTTTAGCTTATTAATAATTCCAAAATACATACATGTGTGTATTCATATATATATAAGTACACATTAAAAGCGTAAAGGTAAACTAGTCAATAAATAATCATAATTACTCCAAATTCACAACTCAAGCAGATTAGCCAAGAAAATAAACTCTAAAACACTACCAATGGTTTCACTGCTACAAGCAGACTTCTCAAGTGTAAAGAATTACAAAATAACACCATATTTAAACTCAACATTACCCACAATTCCACTTTCCACACACCCTTAATATTAAAAGAACTTTTAAATAAGTTAATTGCTTTAGAATCATTATTAATAAAGATTCTTTAATTCTTCCTTTTATTTCATTTATCTCAAGAGAACTTTAGCTTCATCAAAATTAATAGTGTGGCCTGTATCTTTTTCAAGGAGATACAAAACAGAACTAAGATATTTATTTTTATGTATCTTTATCCTTTCATTTAAGCTCAAACTATTCTGACTTATATATACCTTCTTCTGTTTTGTATATCTGTGAAAAAGATACAGGTCACACTATTAATTTGATAATGCTAAAGTTGTCTTTTTTGAGAGAAATGAAATAAAAAGAATTAAAGAATCTTTATTATTAAAAATGTATGATTCTAAAGCAATTAGCTTATTTAACATGTGAAGTAAATGGAATTGTGGGTAATGTTTAGTTTAAATATGTTATTTTCTAGTTCTTTACATTTGAGAAATCGGTTTGTAGCAGTTAAACATTGGTAGTGTTTTAGAGTTTATTGTCTTGACTAATCCGCTTGAGTTGTGAATTTGGGATAATTTTGATTATATATATAAGTGGAGTGGCTAACCTTACAACTGGTGAAAACATTTCCATTACTTTCCCTGGTAGCAACTTTTGTAATTGTTTTGCATTTGATTTTAGTATTAAACTAAGATTGGAAATGAAAAACATCATTAAAAATCATATTTGTATTTTGAAAATATAGAAAATAATAATAATAAAAATAATACAGAATAAGAAGCATGAACTTTTTTTTGATTGGATGGTGGGAAAAAGAAAATTAATAAAATCTCCATTGAATAAATATTCATCGTAAAATGTAGATGAATAAATGTGAAGCAGTAATAAGTGTATCTAATTCTATTCTAAAATTTAAAATTGCTTTTATAATTTTTTAAATATTACAAACATCATAGAGAAACCATGTCAAAAAGGCCATTAACAATCATTAAACAGTAGTAGTTTTATGTTTGTTAATACATATTTTTAAAAATCGAAGCATTTATGAATAAAATCAAAATGCTATTTTTTATTGATCACTAAGAATAAAATAATTAGGGGAACAATTACCTTCATAATTGCTTTTCATCAATCAGCACCTTAATAGATATGATTTGGACTCATTGATGTTTATTTTGGCCATAGACTTCTATAGATTTCTGCCCTCTTCAGAATTTTTTTGAACTAATGAATCAATACAATTTCTGTCATCAAAATGAATGAAACACCAATAGAATACTAGAGGTAGCTGCTGCAGAGCAAAAGAAAATTGAAAATTTATCAGTACTCTCACCAATAGAATTGTTAAAAACACAATTTATAAAATTGTTAAACTACAATTTAGATAATATTGGATACATAATTTTGTAGATCAATTGATGGAAATAATATCTGATATTTATGAGCAAATCAAAATCAGAATGATCTATGTACATTGTAGATTATTTATCAGACCTTTCATTTTTTATTGTTATTCCTAATTCATTAGTAAATTTATTAACCTTATTTTAATTTATTCTAGTGAAGTTCTTTAACAGTTGTATAAATTAAATATGATGTGTCTGCTCTTGTTCATGTATATTTCAAGCAATCTTCAGATAATAGCATATGGGTATATTCATGTGAAACATGTATATAATTCTTTTTAAGATTATTTAGATAGCAATATGGTAATGAAAATTATCTTTAAAATCCATATATTTTATTTATATGTTTGATGATGATAATTGGTAGTGTATTTATGGCTGGTAAAGTCATGATACGTGGTGACCATGACCATGAGCATTGATGATCATCAGAATTGATATGATGATGCCAACACTTTTGATATAGCCTTAGTTTTGTAATTACTTTAATATTTATGGGTATGCCACAAGAAATATTAGGACCCCTTTGTAATATTAAGTCTCAAGATTGGTATTGATTTGATTATGATGATTAGTCTAAGTTTAAATAATAGACTTATTTTAAATCTAGTCACAAAAGATTACTATTGATGATCATTTACTGTTTGTGTTGCATGAAATATTTATATTCCTAAAATAACAAAATAAAAAAAGATTTGTGCACCAACACTCAACATTAATTTCTGTTATCCCCCTAATCTTAATCGTTTAATCAATAATATCAAAGATAAATTACAAAATGAAGAAGCACTGCAGATTGCATGCAAAATTTTATGCAGAAACCCAGATTGAACTGCTGTAAACTGGGGGGAATCTGAAACTAATACTTCTATTAAATTAACATAGCATAAATATTTATAAAGGCACACTTATCCTGAATACAACTGTACATTTTGAATCCACGAACAGCACTACAGGCAAATATTGTGTGTGTGTGGAGCAGGATAAAAGAAAAAGAAAAATATGAAAGATATGGTTCATCACCACCAATGACAATGTCATCAGCAAGAAAAAAAAGCATCCAGTTATCTAATAAGTGGAATATTTAAATAACTAATTTGAATAAAATGCATCCATTATTACCAAACTGTATAAATTGAACTATGTACTTGATTTATCCATGAGAGCTGTGATTCTTGGTGAACTTCCCCAAAAGTGCACTCGGCTGATTCTAAATCATCAAAGAAAAAATAAAACCTTGTTTGTTACGTGGATGTTAAAATCCTTTTTGCAATTTTCGAATTACAAACATAAATGAAAGGAAAATCAATATTATTTATAATATATATGGTAGCTTTTGTTGATGGTTCTTAGCTTTCTTTTATTGCAGCCAGTAATAACAATGATTAATTATTATTATTATTATTATTATTATTATTATTATTATTATTATTATTATTATTATTATTATTATTATTATTATTATTATTATTATTATTATTATTATTATAATAATAATAATAATAATAATAATAATAATAATAATAATAATAATAATAATAATAATAATATATCCCTTATAAACATCTATCATCTCATACCATTATTAAATATATAAATAAATTGAAACTCACTTTAAATAACATAATATGTATACTTGTTATTGTGTTAAACAAAATAAGTAATTATACTATAACTATTAATAATTGAGCATACATTTATTGCAATACACCAAACTCACTACAATCAACTATTAAAGTGAAAAAAAAACCCAACAATTTAATTTAACAACCATCATTTCAAAGTATGCTCTGTTTTATATTACTATGGTTTTTTATTTATTTAAAACATTAGAATTAGCAATGTACCAAAAAAATTACCAAGTACTTTGGCAATTCTAATTTTTTTTTTCTCCTACTCTCTTACCATGTAGTGTAAGTTTTTGTAATCAATAGTTGCTAGATGGTTATTAAAACTTACAGCCGATGGCAAAAAAAGAAGGGGCAATAAAAGAATTTGCTAATGAATAAACAATACATATAAGCAAAGATCATATGATGTAATTCTAATATTGCTTTGAACCAAAAATTTAGTTGTATGCAACAGAGTACATTTTGGATTTTTTTATTAGATACTAATTTTCTTGTTCATTTTAATTCTTGATTGTCAATGAATCAGGGGTATTGCATCTAAAGTATACTTGGCTATTAATATTTTATAGTTTAATTATTCTATCTTTTGTTATACATAATAACATACACATGTATAAACTGAAATTGAATTGACTCCTGAATTTTCTAATGTGTATATATTTTCCAAGTAAACATAAGTTAATGTAATTAAGGGAATATGACAGAGTGGTAATTCTTGATCATCATCAATGGCAGTATAAATCATAAACATTAGTGTAATTATCTGGATGATAACTCGATTGCAATATGTTTCAGTGAAAATATGAATGGTGACTGATTCTTTCTCAAACTACCCATAGCACCACATCCAAATTAGTATGTATCTTATGTATAAGCATAGTTTAGATATTCTCCATAAAAATGTTAAGAGGTTGTATGTCTGGACTAAAAAAATAAACTACTATGTTTTGATTTACAAGTGTCAGACTTATCCTACTCACAACTTTGGCACAATCCACTCTAGATAAATACAGTAATGATTAATCCAGTATTTATCTAGAATGGATTTCAAAGTTATGGGTGGAGTAGTTTGGCATTTGTGAATCAAAATTTAACAATTTACTATTGATAAATACTATAGATGGGATAAATATATAGGAGAGATGGTGATTTGGACCAACTGATGAGTGCCGGTTTAGCATGAAATACAAATTGTGGATCATTTGTCTTTTTATTGTATCTTTATTCATATGTTTTCAAAAGAATGCATGGTGGTGTTGAAGTTATTTAATACGTTTATTAAAAAAATAATCCAATGATTTTATAACTTAGAAGTCATAAGAAATTTGAGCACTGAAAATGTCTGAACTGGAATTGATATAAGATGCTTATATTCCTGAATCTGTCACCATACTACTGCACCAAACCATACTGGATAGGTCTGGTTCATGAGGTACAGCATGGAATATAGTAGTGTTTTTGTACCTTAACTCACAATGGATCTGTATTAAATATTGTTTCAAATTGGACAAAACTAATGCTTAAATATTTAGTGATTCAAATTGTATGACAATGAAACCATCAGTCACAGTAATGTTTTCCAATAGTTTGGCAGATTTTATGATGACAGGAAACTCAGTGAGGATGATCAATGAAGGCACAAAACCCTATCACATTTCATGTCATAATTTGTGATCCAGATATTCTAATGCCTTAAATAGTTTTGTGGTGATTAATTAGACTCTATTGTTATATAACACATAAGTTGATTCAGAGATGGCGCTTCAGGCAGTTTGGACAGAAATACTTTTTCACTAGGACATTACATAGAATCATTAAGTTTGACAGTTATTTAAATAATTATGTGAATTAAATATTTGTACAGATAGCAGACTATTTCATAATTAAACGTAACTTTGTTTATGCTCGTAATGTAAAACAGACAAAAGCAAACTTTTTTTAGCTACATGCCCCCATAAACTATTACTTATTATACAAGGAACCAATAAAATACTAAACCATGTGAAATATTATTCTTCTCCATTGTTTACTAATATCTCTACATGTCTCCTTTTATACACAGCTGTATAAAATCTGATTGGCTGTCTGAGAGACAGCAGTAGGCGCATGTGAAAGACTAGCAACATTTCAATTATTACACTGTAAAATATATGTTGCGTGGCTTTTTGGATTTGTTTATCAGAACACCACTTATTCAATTGTCCACTATGATAGGAAATGAGACCACCATCTCTATTTTTGCATATATTTCATAATCAGCCTTTACTCACCAGGATAGCTAAAGGTCTTCGATACTTAAATATTTTTCCACAGTGTTAAGAGGAGACTGAAACAGTCCTGATCTTGTTTGGGAGCATATTTACTCAAACACAAAAATTTAAAATTTTAACACTGAAATAAACATAATCATGAAAATAACATTAAATGTAGTTTAAACACATTCTCATGACTGTGCAAATGTACAAATATTAATATGAATCATATTTTTTGTCAGTAACCCATTTCTATGCAAATTAGTTTTTTGTAGCATATGGAAAATACTTTAAATTATATTTAATATTAAAATGTGCCATACTGAAAATCATAAAGAACTGCATGCAGTCTGTGTTAAATTATGTGTTTTGAATCTTAGTCCAATTGATGAGTCAATATTTATTCAAAAATGAATCTTAAGAACTTTTATTCTCATTTTCCACCCATCACTGATTTAAACCCAGTGATATTAAAGTGGTAGATTGTAGATCACAAGTGGACTGTAACATATATTTTTGTAGCCTGTGATGCCTTATAGTATAAAAATTTATTTGAAGAATTTGCTTTGTATGTACTGAAAGTGTCATTACAATATTATTACAGTTGTGCAGAAAATAATCATTTGAACTCCATTTTTGGCTTGAAGGATTTAAGAGAAGTTACAATTATATGGTGATTTCAGAATTAATGAGGGAAATTAAATGAGCATTGAATCAGAGCCATTTAACTGAGCAGTTAGAGAATTAAAGATGCCAGGATAGAAACTTCTCCCTGCTATATTGATGCTCAAGTGTTACATAATCTACTGAGCAATAATCATTTCATTGTAATTTAATTTTATGGCCGTTCAATATTTTATCAATACCTGTTTGGTTTAGTGCCCTGTTGGAGTAGTGGAAAATCCATGGATTGTGTCTAGTTCTCTTACTTCTGGCATTACAACTTCATATAAACTCAATGATAAACTCTTCAAACTGTAGTGTCACCTAGTGCAAGCCATACTAATCAATGGATGCCAGGTGGTTTGTGCATAAAACCCTTATCTAGTTGCCTACTCATCCAAGATTAGTTTCGAGCTTGTGGCTTTCATCAGTGAGGAATCTTGGATCTAAGAGCACTGCAAGATCTTAGGCTGTAATGCAAGTCTGTATCAGCCACTTTTTAACCTTTTAGTTAACTATAAAGCTATAAGTCCAAAATGAAAACATGATGTTTTCAATCCAAGTTCATTCGCTTGCACAGCCACACAGGTCTGCAACCAGTTCAGTATCTATACATTTTGGTATCTTTGGTTCTTTACTAATCATAGGCAATATCATCCCATGGGCGGGAATGGTATTAAACCACAAAACATCACATGATCATAATTTCCTATGCTTACACAAGCTGCTGAAACAGTAGCAAACTCTCCATACACTAGTGCCACCCAGTGCAAGCCATAGTAATCAATGGATGCAAGAAGGTTACTATGATTACTATGGCTTGCACTGGCTGGAACTACTGTATGAAGGCTTTGTCACTGTTTTAACAACTTGTGTGAGCATAGGAAATGGTGATCATGTGATGTTCATATAAATTCCTGAGCAATAAAGACATTCAATTGTTATATTTATTTGTATTTTATTTTGTAAATGTTTGATAAGTATAACTTCAGGAGACCATAAGTTTTTTTATATAGTGCCGCATTCTTAGAAATCATGATATTTTTATAGGATACATTCCATGGAGTGAACGGAAGTTAAATATTTATTTTTTTGCCATTTTTGTATTTCTAACCAATAAGCAAAGAAAAAATTAAAGCTACATATATATTTCATTTTTACTCTTGAGTTTGGGCTAACTGAAGACATACATTTTTTAAAATAATAATAATAATTTATCCTATTTTTAGTAGTCACTCATTACACTAGACATATCAATTAATCTATACTAATTTTCTATCTATATATACATATTGAACAATGATGAAGATATGTATCAGAGATTGTGGTCTGGGCCAACTGATGAGTGCTGGTTCAGCACGAAATCTGCATCTTGGTTATCATAGATCTTTTCACATATATTTGGTTATATGTTTATGATTACATCACTCCACAAGTTTGTTAAAAGTGGATAAAACTATTCCCTATCTTGCATGAGATGGGTATAAAGAATTTTATGTAATTTATCCTAAGTCTCTTTAATGTAAAATCTTCTTTTGTCATAACAAGGAGTATAGCAGAACTGTAATATCCACTATACTTCTTGCTCTGAGTTCCCTTTATATACATCATATATAATAGCTCACATTTTTTGACAAATTTTGATTAGAATAGAATATACATTGTTTATTGAACTGCAAGTGCACAGTACTTTTCACCACACATATGTAACACAAATAGTTTTTTGTATGTATAGTATGCATATACAAATTAAAACTATAATATAAATTTTTTTAAAAAAAATAGTAATAATGTTATTTATAATAAATTGAGAGGACACATTTAGATATATTTTACTGTGTTCACTCATTCATCCACTGGAAAAATAACAATAAGAAAAAAAGAATTGCTGTACTGTGTAATATTTCTATAATGTAATTTTCACTACACCACTCTCATGAAAGGTAGGAACTGGTTTCTATCCGCTTTTAACACCTTGCGGAGATGTGTAATCATAAACATATGAAAAACAAGTATGATTCCCAAAGATTCACATTTTGTGCTGAACCAGCACTCATCAGTTGGCCCAGATCACATTCTCTTATATATATCTTTATCATTGTTTAATAAGTAATAAAAATATTAATACATTTCCATTAAGTGGTTTGTATAAATGTTTTGAGGGCAGTAAGTTTGATACACCAATTAAACTGTAGTAATCGACTATCTATATATACTGAACAATAATAAAGATATGTGTAAGAGATTATGGTTTGGACCAACTGATGAGTGCTGGTTCCGTGTGAAATGTGCTTTTAGGGATATATCTTTTTTACATATCTTTGGTCATATGTTTATGATTACATCCCTCCACAAGATGCTAAAAGCAGATAAAAAGTAATTCCTACCTTGTTTGAGAGTAGTGTAGTGAAAATTAACACAATAATATTTTCAATCCAAGCTCATTAGCTTTTTTAGTCATATAGGTCTGAACTCGGTTCAGTACCTATACATTTTAGTGTCTTTGGTTCTTTAATAACCATAACTACCATTATCCTATTAGACAGGATTGGTTTTAAGCCAATAAACAACACATGATCACCATTTCTTGGGGGTTGCATTAGATCCTAAGATCTAGGTGCAGTGCTCTCAGATCTAAGGCTTCTCACTGATGAAGGCCACAATCCAGAGACTAGTCTGGGGATATTGGATGAGTAAGACACTAGATGGGGAATTTATGCACAAGCCTTCTTGCATCCACTGACTACTCTGGCTTGCACTGAGTCCACTTTTTGGAGAGAAGCATGCTTCCTTCCAGCTTATGACATAGATGTTAGCTATAAACCATGCTTCTTTGATTTTATGTTTAAGAGTCATGGTGTTCTGTGCATGCAATGGAAGCAGAAGACAGTTCAAATATATGGCCAGTGAATCTTTGATGATCTAAAAAGGTAGAATTATATTCGGGTTTATTCAGAGCTTTTTTGTAAAAGCAACAGTGCTTAGACACAAGTGGACAGAGATGTGTGGAATTTGCCAAAGTATATGGCATTCGGCAGCCGGTTTGGGGGCATGGAATCTAGTACACTGTGTGAGGAGTCTTCTCAGAGGGTAGGCAGTCTTTTGAATTGTTGATTAATCTATTGGTTGAGGGGGAGGGGTAGAAAAAATTAACTTGAAGGAAGGAGAGGTTTTAATAAAGTTTTTAGTAAGGGAGTGATGCGTGGAAGAAGAAGCCATGCTCTGTCATCTTTGGTAGGATTGTATGTAACATTCTGGTAAAAATTGTTTTAACTTTCTTGTGAGGTGGTGGTTTGAATCCAACATTTATGAGATCTTTTATATATTGGTCTATAATAGTTTTGCGGGAGATTTAAAATTTATATAAGTGGTAATTACGGAAAAGGACTGATAAAAGACTTGCACATTTGTGTGTACGTGGACAGTTTAGTTTGATTGGGAAGTCTACGTTTTTCTTATTCTTACATTATACTATATAACTACAGAAACTCTACTGTTATATATATTATGATTTCTTAACCTCTGTTGTATATTTTTTAATTCATATGTTATTGTTTGTAATTGTTGTTGATTTCATATTTTTTCTGCTGAATCACTACTTGTTGTTTGCCATCCACCATTTTTTAAAAAAAAAAATAACGGTAATGGTTTATTACTAGGAGGTTATAAGAAGTTTGAACAGCAGAATATTTATGAATGTTCGTATTTTAAAAAGACGCAAATCCATATGTAGTTCACGCCTAATTTATATTCAGTCTGCAAATTTATTTGGAAACCTATTTATCGTCCAAGGTATTCCACTTCTGCGACTTATTCTTAGCAGTTTGCTTGAGGACTTGTCCATAAAATATCTTTCAGGGTTAATCATTTTATATACACTTATTTAAGTTTTGATTTTTAATTTCATTAACAAAACTGAATAAAGTAATTACCAACATCTCTTCAACACAGTGATATTTTAACTACTCCTTATTAGCTACCATCAAAACTATATATTACAAATTATTGGAACACTCACATAACGAACGCAGAATAATAATTTTTAAAAAAAATAAAGGAAATAAAATTAAAATCAAATCTTTTACTTTGTAAGTAATATACGCTTTAGGCTAAATAAGTTTTAATTATAAAGCTTGCTAGTATTTATTTCCCACTGGTGATTAATAAGAATAATGGATTTCTGGTACAAAACTTGTTCAAGAAAATATTCTAATTCGTAACTCTAGCTGAATATTAAATAGAAAATATTCAAATCAAACTTTTTGAATCGGCTGTTTGAAGTTTAAATTTATGTTTATTCAAATGTCTTACTGTTTGGGAAAGTGATTTGAATATAATTTATATTGTCTCTATAGACTGAATAGAGTGACATATCCTAATCCTAATCCACTTTGGAATTTCATAAATTGATGATCTGAAGTGATTTCCAGAACCAGGAGCGTGAATCTTAAGTTCCAGAATCCAGTACCCCATTATTGCACCGAACTGTGCTGCGCAAATCATCAATGTATTGCCCCAGAGTTTATAAAATGTTCAAGAACTGGATGCAGCAACCAAACTGAAATCCAGAGATCTTGAATCCAGAGTCTACCATTCTGCCACGACATCGATCCATACAGGGCTAAAATAATTGTATGGTTTATTGGTTGAGAATTAATGAATTTAAGCATGGAAGTCATGGAATGAAATTGCAATGCTCCATGGATTTTGAGTTCCAGAGTCGGCCATTCTAATACCGCAATATTCTACACAAAACTGTTACAAATCTAAGAGCAGAATATATAGCATAGGTTATGTTTAAACTACCTCCAGTAAAACATTATCGATTAACTTTAGTGTGTCATCGTACAAGTGTGTTCCAGTAAAAAGGTGACTAGTTCTGAGCAATGTACAGCATTGCCTTTATGTCAGTGCATATATTACATAATGATTGCTATTCTCCACAAAAGCTTGAAGAGGCTAGTCTAAGACTATGAGTTACAATGTGAAATATAATTGTTATTTATATCTTCATAGACCATCTTTGATGTTTTCCCTGCCAGCATGAAATCTTGCAAATGACTTGAAAATGTTCTATGACTCAAAACTTCACTGCTGTATATAGTTTGAATCATATCAAACATTTCAGTAATGTTTCCCCCTAATTTAATGTTAGCATGTAGTATCATCATATACTTGAAGATAGAACCAACTAGCTTTTCATTGGCACCTTGTGTTTTGTTTTGTCTCACATGTGTAGCATTTAACTTTTATATAATGACAAAATGAGTTTTATGAGGTCATTGGGATTAGAAATAATCTCTGCACATTAGTATACATTTATGCATCTTTAAAATGATGCTAAATACCATCCATAAGTTCCTTCACAATACATATTTTTAAACTGCTAAGAATATCAGTCACAGTTACTTTGCAGCTTATTTGTTTCTTATGAAGCTTATAGATATTTTTGTGTCAGTAAATGTTTAGAATGCAGGATGATCTGGAATAAATTGTGTTGAAAGCTGTGTTTAATAAAAGCCTGTTGAAGAGGTATGATTCAGTAGTTGCAATATTAATTATTTCATATGAATAAGTATATATTGTTCTATGCTGCATGGTTACAGGGATCTTATAGCCTCAATTACGTACAATCCTCAATACCAGTATTACCAATGGTGAATTCGCTGCAATTAGGAGCTCTACCTTTTTGCTTTTTACCTATTGGACAATCAGATGTATGATGATTTACAATCTCATAAAGCAATACCCTATGTCAAATACTCATGTCTAAGCTTAAGGCAGTATGAGAGAGATATAAAAGACTAGCACCGACATTCATCTACAAAATTGCATGGGACTTGATATCCATGGATAATTGAGGTGTGTGAAGAGTATAAGTAGAGACAGTCACAGACCTTCCTCTTAACTTTTTAAAAAGTAAGCACCTTGTATCATGTAATCAGTGTAGTACCCTTATCCAGATATAATAAAGCATTTATGGGAGTAAAAATAGACCTAGTGGTAATGCCCCAGGGTAACTATGAATAATGGAGAAGTACAAATGATTTGATGAATCACAAATGATACCTCTCCACTGAAAAGTGAATCAGCAAGTAATTATTTTACTGATAGGTGCTGGTGAGTGATTGACAATTCTTGATTTGGTTAAGGGAACTTTTTGTCTATTGAATGCTGGCAATAGCTTAATATTGATAAATATATAGGAAACAGGTAATAAGGGAATGACATTGAAAACAACTTCATGGAAGTATTTTCAAAAGACATTGCAATTAGAAATTAGAGGTAATCATTAAAAACACCTGCACTTAGGTTAATGACTAAATTTTACATAAAATAATGCAGTTAAACTTTAAATTCTATTTGTTGCTTTCATATCTTTGCAATTTTATCACTGTTTTTTTACATATTTGTCTTTGAAAAGGGCCTCTGCATCAAAAATACATTAAGAATACTAATAGTAAAGAATCAGTGATGTAAATGCATACAATTAGTGCATCCCAATGAAGAGGTAGCAAGAAATTGCTTTTCTCTTGCACCATCTTTGAATCAATACATGTGTTACTTAGTAGTGTAATTTATCTGTTCGCTACAAAAAAGTTAAAGTGCTAGTATGTCTAGATCACTAGTTATGACATAAAATATAAGTGTGTTTTATATCTCAACCCAAAATGGAACAACATGCTAATATGATATTTTAAGAAAAACTGCTGATGAAACAATATATGTGAAGGAAGGCAAGAATTACAAGAATGGTTTGAAGAATTTTGCAAGATTGTGTGATAGTAGGGAGAGCATTGAAAGATGAAATGAAAAAAGGATGGCAGATTGTTACATTTTACATCAGAAGTTATGAGCACTTTACATCTTTCATGATGAATAGCTGAAGTATATTTTCCATAAGATTGCACTGCAGGCAATGTAGAGGAAGGGTCAGCGATTTTTTCTCTGGAACATACTGTATAGATGATTAAAGTTCAGTGATGGAATTTTTACAGTTTATTTATAACACGTAATACAGAGCATATATGTTTAATATCTCAATCTACAATAGTACACTATTGCGGTGCAGAGGGGTTTCTAACAGTTCCTTGTAAAGGAACAGTAAAGGACACAGTAGTACACACTGAATTTTCTAATTGCTGAGTGGTTGAGTTTGAATGGTTTTCCATTCTTGTTTTAACTAAGGGTTATCCATTTATTAACCAATATTGGATGGTTAGCTAGATTGACTATGGCTTGGATATCTGAAATAAAAACCCTAAGTCTGATTAAAACTTGAATGTAATTTCCAAGTTTACTTGACCTAGATTTAAGTTTAGCCTGTGGGATTTACAAGCACAGTATAGAAATATCTCAATTCCTTCAAATAACAATCTAAATATATTTTTAATTAAATGTTGGATTATTTTCATCATCAAAAATTAATTACTAAATATCTAGAAAAATTTAAACTTTACTCAAACTTTTCAAGTACATTCAACTATTAATAATAGCACATGTTGTATATAACAGAAGATCTTTAAGTGGTATTATTCCTCCCTCTTCTTCTGATAAATGACTGTATTAGCATGAAAATTAGACAGAAATCTTTTAGATTTGTAAATACTGAATTTAAGGTGATCTTCTAAACAACTATGCTATTCTGCTAAAGGCTTAGTTGGTTAAAGCATTACTTTGAATTCAGGATTCACGAATGTAAAGGTCATAGATTATATTACATGTGAACAGAGCCATTAGTCAGGCCAGCAGTGCTTGAAAAAGGAAAATAATATCCCTCAAACATTGTGGTAAATGGTAATAATGTGCTGTTATTAACAGTAGAATGTACTCAAAACGTTTAAGTAAATCTTGAATTTTTCTAAAGACATTTAACAATTCTAGACAATGAACATAGTTCAACATGTAATTGCAAGAAAATGCCATTATCACAAACTTTTTAACAAATATATATGTATAGTTAGAGGGGATTTAAACCCAGAAATTCAAGCTTGCTTTAGTCATCCACTTCATCCTATACAACTGATATACATGACCACACACATATGAAAAAGGTAACTGATCTCCAATATACATGTTTCGTGCTGAACCAGCACTTATCAGTTGGTACATCTGGTTTAAAATATAAATACTATACATGTATTTAAATATTATATGTGTATAATGCCAATACTTTATTTAAATAGAACTAGCTGATGATGAAAGTGATTCCTGTTGGATATCATTTAGAAGTTCCTAACAATGATGGAGGTGAGGAATCCCGAAGTAGACATTTTTATGAACAATAGTCCAAATATTCAATGTTTGAGTGTACCAGATTTATGCATATGTCCAGGATGTCATATGATTGAGTTGAGTTTTTATTTCTTTTAAAAACAACCAGAATTGTTGTATAAGGATGCTACCACCACTTTTTAAATAGACTGGCTTTATCATTCTTTGGTATTCTTCCAACACTAACTGCCACTCATATTCCTTGATTGTCTATTGCAATCTTTAAAGCATGATTCTCAAGTTATAATGATTAGATATTTACACTTTATATAAGGAATGTATGACGCAATATAGCATGTGTTTTTGTAAAATGGAGATTCTATCTGACACTATTTTTAGTTAATAAAAGTTTAATATTATAAATTAACAATATAACAAATATAGTTTAACATAAAACAAATAAAGGGATTGTGTTGATATTAGCAACTGAAAGATCTCTTCACATATGTTTATCTGTGCCACAATTTTACTAGAAAAATGAAAAATATCTCAGTGTACTATTAAGTACTTACTGGACTTAATAAGGTGTGTGCATCTGTAACTTGAAATCAAAATATAGTACACACGTATTTATATTATAGCAAATTTAAGCATACACGCAAATGCAAACAGATTAATAAAATGTTTACAAATTCATACCGATTTGGTCAATGAATTAGTGAACAAAGAGTAATGGCTACAAAGTCTGCTATTTTAATGTAAACAGACCTGCGGTGAGATGGGTGAACTACATTTTGATTTATAGATTAAATTATTGTGAACTTTATAGTGATATTTATAGAAACAAGGACAAATCTTAGTTTTTTTTTGAGTAGGAGATAATTATAAAAATTAAGTTTTGCCAATAATTCGAAGTTAAAATATTTATAGGATAAGGCCTTTTAAAAATACATCTTGTAGATATCATAGAATTGAATTCTCCCACTTTATAAATCCTGGCACTTTATAAAAATCTTGTGTATACTTTGCGAGCTGGTTCTCTTGATGATTTTGCATATGAGATTTTTACCAAACTTATAATTTAGCAGACTGTAATAATTATTTTCTTAGATACGATTGCATGTCTGGAAGAAATTTCCAAAATAAAGAACCTTTAGTCATTTGTTTTGATATTTTTAACCAGATTGAGAGATAACATATTTAGGAATACGGATGTCTTGGGAAAATACTTAGAATTCTATCTGCTGAAGCAATTAGCTAGCTATTCTATGGGTATCTTTGATTTTAGCTTGGCAATTTTTGGTAAATAAATTCCATTTTCTCCTTATTTCTACGTACAGTTTTTAATCGTATAGTTAGTTAGCTTTAATATGACGACATTCAAATCACTGGATAATAAACTGATTATAGCCAACATTCATATTTTTTATATTATCAATTATCCATTGGGGATGTTATTGGGAAAACGCATCTTTATTTATATTAATCTGATAATTGCCTATTTTTTTTTATTTAACTTAATATAAACATGTTAATTATTTTTCTTTTATATTTTTAATATATAAATTCAAATATTTTATGACTTAAATTTCCATCATCAGATTTTCAATGAAATGGAAGGCTGAAGAGTTGTGAGTTGAAATAGTTTGAAGCCTGTCCATTAAAGTATGAAGATTGGCTATCTTAATATAAAACTGAGTTCTGATTGTATATATGTGTGAGGATAGTAATCTAGACCAACTGTTGATTGCTGGTTTAGCATGAAATACGTATATTGGTGATTATCTTTTCAACATGTGTGTGATCAGGTGGGTCAGCAATATGAGATGGCTCTGAGAGTGGTGGGTCATGTGAAAATCTGAGTTCGAATCCCACATACATTACATATATAAATGCAGGTTTAAGCCTGTATAATGTATTATATGTCATTGAAGTAAAACAATTTTAATATATATATTCGTTCAACTTTAATAAAATTTATTCGTAATGCAAATATGGTTTTGAAACTATATCTTTCTACATTTTTGACCTTGTAAAATCTATTTTGTTGTAGTGAACTGAATAGTTTTTTTTTCTTCTCAATTTCTTTCCTTTGTTTTTAAAATAATAATTCAAAATAAAAATGAATATTATTTAATTATTTTGACATTAAATAATTACAGGAAGATGATAAGTAAGAGAAATCATTAGACAATCTTATTTTTATGATTTACACTTTTAATGATATTAGTGTTTTGACAATGTATAGTAATGGTGAACCTTTTATAATAATTGTAATAATTAGAGGGGATTTGAACCCAGACTTTCAAGCTCTCTTTACTCATCCACTCCATTTTATACAACGAGACACATGACCACATACATACGAAAAAGATAAATGATCTCTAATATATGTATTTCATGCTGAATCAGCATTTATAAATTGGTCTGGTCTGGGTCATCCTATCTGATACATATATATAATCAGTACTCAGTTCATATTAAAATAACAAATCTTCAAACTTTAATGGACAGGCTCGATCTTTTCCACTCTCCAACTCTTAAGCCATCCATATCATTGAAAATCTGATGATGGAGAAGTCTCTGTTTGCCAGTTTTTGTTGTGTTATACCCATGTTGACCATAAACAATCTGACCAATAATTGTAATACTTTCTTTACTTAGTATTTTACATATCATTAATTCACATGGTTTGATTTAATACTAATTAAGTAATATATTACTTAAATATTACGTGGTTATTTTTCTCTTTCAACATATACAACTAAATATGACAATAAACAAGGCAAAACTCTCCATACAGTAGTGCCATCCTGTGCCAACCAGAGTAATCAATGGATGCCAGAAGGCTTGTGCATAAAATCCCTATCTAATGCCTAATCATCCAATATCCCCAGACTAGTTTCTGTCTTGTGGCCTTCATCAGTGAGGAGCTTTGGATCTGAGAGCACTGCACCTAGATCTCGGGATCTAATGCAACCCTCCAGCAACCACCTTTTATCTCTACTTAGCTATAAAACTATGAGAATGAAATTGAAAACACAAAAATATTTTCAATCTAAGCTCAATAGCTTATAGAGATGGGGATCATGTGATAAGTATGACAATATTATAATTACTAAATTTTATTAATAAGTTGCAGCTGTCAATGGATATTAAAGTAAATAAATAATTCAACCCACATTAGTTAAGAAATTCTGCTGGATTGCCGCCATAGAAATTTAAATGCAAGTCTTTGATAACTAAGATTTATGTAATCATTTGCATCAGTTGATTAGATAGTACAAGTGAACACAACTCTGTATATATAATAAGATTAGGTTCCCTGATTTTTTTTGGTTCGTTAACCACAATGTGAAACATGTAGTCTAAATATCTTTATTCAATTTAGATATATGGTTAACTTATAATGCTTGATAATTGTTTCTTTAGGCAATTTCAAATATCCAGGCTTTTAAAATTGATAAGTTTAGCTGGGTGTTCAATTAATCAAGAAGAATATAATTTTTTAAAATAATCCTAATATATATATATATCAATAAGACATCAAGTGAGCCCATATCACATAATGTTTACTGTATGTTGTTCATAGTGGTATAATAATAGTGAGAAAAAAAGGGAAAAATATATATGTAATGAAAGATGTTTTTTTCCACATAAATGCACTAAAAAATAAATTTTCTTTAACTTTTATACTTTTCTTGATATTACATGACCAAAATGAAAGCATAATCCACACATATTTCTAAACATGAGTGTCATACACTTTTCTTTTGACCACATAATATCAAGAATACTGTGAAAGTGAATAAAATTTATTTTTTACTTTTTAGTACACTTAAGTATCTATAAGCATTTCTTTCAGTTTATATATATATATTATTTTCTATTTTTCAGTTTCATAACTTTTTAAAAAAAAAGTAAAACTACTGAGCAAAAAGAAACATTAATTGATAAATTTAAAGCTATTTTTTAATGTCATATTAATTTTTAAATTCATCTATCTAATAAATAAATATAAACTCTTTTGCTCACTTGAACTCTTTTGCTCACTTAAGTCAAAAATTTCCCCCATAATTCATAAACTTAAGGTAGTGTCTTTTTCATTCTAACTTATCTGGTTGTTTTCTAAGTCATATTACATCACACTGAAGTCTCAACAACATTTAGCATTTTATAAATAATGTATATATATATATTTTCAAAATTATCCTTTGCAATTTTCTAGGCAGAGGAAATCATGGGGGATACTATTTTTGTTAGAAAATCAATGTTACAGTTATCTTTTGTTTCTGAAATTTATTCTTAGTTATCATTTTATTTAAGAAACTGTATTTTTTAATTATTACTAATTTCTTCTTTCTATAGTATTACCACTAGGTACAATACTATAAACAGAACTAAATCGTTCATTTCTCTGGCATTGTGGCTGAGAGATTCCTGATTCCGAGGAAGGAGAAATCATACTACAGCACATCACATTACAGCACATCCATATAAAGTTTCAGGCATACTTATGTATGCAAAATTCAACTATTTTGGAAATTGGGAAAGTGAAAATCGAGTTACAAGATTTCACGGACATAGATAGATAAAAAAAACAAAAACAGAATAAGTTGAATAAAAACTTATAATAATGATCAAAGAAAAAAATTGAAAGGAAAGATAAAATTGAATTATAGTTACGAAATTAAAATGTATAAAAATATTCAGGACAATAACTATTAATTTCACAATGCTCAACAAATAGACAAAATCTTACCAAACGTTAGTAATCAGTTGGCAATACAAATAGGAAGGAGTTACAATTCTAGTGAAAATGAAGATGATAATCTTACTGTTTTTCTTTTCAAAAAATAGCATTAAATATCAGCTGTCTCTTTTCAGCAACTTTTGTAAAGTACATTAAAGAAACTAAATGGTTTAGTAAAACTTAATGGGCTAAGTTTTCCATTACTCTTCTTAATATACCATGTGTTTATTTTTATTTTGGAGAAGTAATAAACATCTCTCATCTCGATACTGAATATGGTTTGGTGTAGTGGTAGAGTGGCAGTCTCTGAAGTTCAAGGTTCATGAATCACAGCCAGCTTTAATACTTCCAGTGATCATATGGCAGATTCTGGAGCTTGAAGTTCATAGATTGTGGCCTATCCCTAATACTTCTGGTTATGTTCTCATGATAGTTTGATGCAGTGGAAGAGAGACAGAGCCTGGAGCTTGAGGCCTATTGGTTGTGGCCCAGCTCTGACATTTCTGGTAGTGGGCCTCTTGTGGTTTGGCGCAATGGAAGAGAAATAGACTGAATCTTAAGATCCATAGATTGTGGCCCAGCTCTGATCTTCTTGTAGTGAGCCCTATGTGGTTTGATGCAGTGGTAGAGAGACAATCTCTGGAGCTCAAGATCCATGAATTGGGGAGCGGTTCTGACACTTCTGGTAGTGTACCACCTGTTGCAGTCTAGCTCGGTCACTTCTGGTACTCATACTTCTTATGAACTCCTGAACAATAAATCATTCAACTATCTATCTATAGAAATAAAAAGATCAATTAAATAAGTGAAGTTATAAATAGTTTATCTAGAGCAAAATAAACAAAAAGTGTAATAGTGAAGAATATTTTTTACCTGAAAACAATTATCATTAGGATGTTTTATTGGTCGTTCTATTATTACTTTATAGCCCAGGAGCCTACATAAATTCTCAACAAATTGATAGCATAGTAAAAAAAATATGAAATAGATTTCAAAGCTTAGTATATTTTGATTGTAAATACATATTTGTAAACGGTAATGGGTCGCTCTTATTATAATATTCTGCAGGTGGCATTTGTAGCAAAAGGTATTGTGCTTGATATGATTTATGTTAATCCATTAGTAATTAATACTAGCTAGATTTATTATATATAAATGGGTTCCAGTCACGTGACCCTTTCGTGCCATGCGTCATTTCTGTTTTATTATTGACCTTAGGATTGCGTTTTCTCGCGACCACATTTCCATCCTTCAAATACATACACAGAAATTCCGATTCCAAACTTTTCTTTCTTTTAATTTTTATTATATCTTTGTTTTTCTTCTGTATTAGGAAGTTCACTCTTAATCGTGAGTAGGTAATTACGATGATGATAATCGATTATTATTATCATTACTTTTTTAAAAATCACTTACAAACGTTTTATGGTTTTTTTTTATTTATTTACTGTGGCTATCAAAGAAATTAAATTCCAAACATGTTTCTTAGATTTTTTAAAAAAAAAAAACAGCTTTATACAAATCAGAATCGGGTTAATTTTAAATGCCAGCCAGAGAAATCTTCATTCAGACCTAGAAAAATTATCGCTGTCTTATAATCGTTTTCTTTATTGTTTAAAGATCACGCTGTGGATAATTTATTACTTTTAAATTTCTCAGGATATTCTATCGTGATGTTATGAATGATAAATGTTGACTAACTGTGAATACACGAATTACTGCTTTCAATAACTAACTATCTGCGAGCGAAGATAGATTGCAACACTGTCTTGTTAATTGAAGGGTAGGAAAATAATGCCCTGTGCGGTTTCGCGCAGTTAGCAGTGTATCAGACTTTAAAATTCTGGCACTTCCGGTGCTTGAAATAAAGCCATTCTATTTTTTTTTAAATAGAAAAATTATAAATACATTTTCTACCAAAGACATTTGTTGGTACTTTTAAATAAACCTTAGGTAAGAAAGATAAAATAATGACGTCACACGCGTATCAGATAAACCATTAACTGCATTTTGAAAATTTTCACGGATTTCTTACATAAATATCCTTCATTACGCTCAAACCTTCATACGTATATATGTGATTAGTTGATTCAGAGATTAGAATTCATATTTTTTAATAAAGATGTACCATTTTGACGCGGTAGAGCGCCCTCTGTGCTATAGTGTGATGGTAGTGGCAGTCTGGAGTTTAGGATTATGGCTCACGCCTAGCTCTGTCCCTTCCAGGAGAAACTTGTTGAGACTTCTCAAGCAATAAAAACCATTCAATTACCATTTATGCCCCATGTAGTTGGTGCAATATTAGAATATCAGATTCAGGAGCGCAAGGACTTTGAATCTATGGCTTCCGATCTGTCGCTCCTGATGCTTCGACTTCTTAAAAAAACTCCAAACAATAAATCCATTTGAATATTCGATTATGTATTGTTGTTGGTGATAGAATAATGGAAATATAAAGGTAAAAGTTATTGGACTGATTCCCTGGAAAGAGAAGAAAAACAAATAATATCTATTTAGACAATAGCATGGAAGTGATGTATTCATCTTGCCACTTTGGTACTCAAATATCACTCCATCTGTTGAGGAACTCTCCACACCACTATTTTTTAAATTTAATTACTAGAAACAATCATTTTGGCTGATCAATGTAATTATAAGTCGTGTGTGCGTATATATGCACAGTATTATTCCCATTGAAGAGCAGAACTTTAGATGTGGAGAAGTTTGATGATTAAATATTGAAAAACATTTGATTTCTATGACAAGAAAGTTAAATTGTCCACATTAAGCAGTAATATAGAAAACTTTTTCATTACGAAGTCTTTTAACACACTACAATAATTTACTGAATTTATGGTTGGTGTCCTAGTGACATCTAGATATTAGTTGTTTTATACCATCAATATTATAGCTGATGGATAAGAGAATCGTTTTGAGACATGAGGGTTATCTGTGAATAGCAAGTAAGCAATGCCCACATCTTGCTAAATGAGATTCTATGGATTTATAAAAATACACCTTTATTGGAAAAATGTTTTATGATAAAGTTAAGGCTGGTTTTTGTGAGAGATGGATCTTATTCACATTGTAAAGTTGTCTCGAGGACATCATCTAAGAAATGCAGTGTTGTTTTCTTGGGAAAGATGTATAAGAGGGTAGACTATATTGAAGAGCAATTAGATATGATGCTGAAATGTAGCAGAAGAAAAAGTTTACTGAAGAAGCTAAAAGATAGCATCAAAAATATCAAATAAACAGTAATGGATCAATATATTCCATAAATTCTCTATACGTGGAACATAATTGTTATTCTCGGATTGGTTTGTACGAGCATTGCAAAACTCGTATCTAAATGTATTATTATTTACTTCATTACTTTTACAATGCTATAATCCATTATTGATGGTTTTGACTGCCCTACAGTCTTCTTCAGAACTTCTACTTACATTTTCGAATCTTAGCAGTTAAGATTTGAAAATATAAATAGAAGTTCTGAAGAAGATTGCTGGCGCTATTGAAACCCATCAATAGTGGGTTGTAATTATAGGAAGCATTGTAAAAATAAAAAAAAATGATATTAATATTATATAGATTTGGCATTGCAATAAGGAAAGATTGTTATTCTTAGATTGGTTTGTATGAGCATTGCAAAACTCATATCTAAATGTATTATTATTGTTATTAATTATATAATATTAACATTAATTACTTCATTACTTTTACAATGCTACTATCCACTATTGACGGTTTTGACAGCCCAGCAATCTTCTTCAGACACTCTACTTACATTTTTGAATCTTAGCCGTTAAGATTTGAAATTATAAGTAGAAGTTCTGAGGAAGATTGCTGGTGCAATTGAAACCCATCAGTAGTGGGCATTATAAAAGTAATAAAATAAAGTAAATGATATTAATATTTTATGGATTTGGCAATGTAATAAGAAAGATAAAATTAAAAATATTATTATTATTATTTGTTTTGTCTTTTTATTTTCTCCTAGAATTGGAAAAGCCATATTCTATTTCCAGAGGCTGTTGCTACCGATTCTAGTT
Source organism: Epiperipatus broadwayi (assembly GCA_028023455.1). NCBI lineage: Eukaryota > Metazoa > Onychophora > Udeonychophora > Euonychophora > Peripatidae > Epiperipatus > Epiperipatus broadwayi. The sequence goes on from JAQFVV010012528.1 coordinate 2,208,927, forward strand.
AAAAAATAAATAAATCAGGGTATCTGGTAATTGTGCATTTTTTATAGCAAGTGGTACAATTTTAAGACTAATAAATGTCAACCATTCTTCATAATAGTGGTACTCTTTAAGAATAAACCCATAATGTAAACATATTTAGTAACATTTTGTTTCACTGGTTTATTTTTTTCAGTTTAAATTCAAACTTATTCAGGATAATCAATGCAATCTAACTCAAAACCAAACTATGTCATTGTCAAAGATAAAACAATCTAAAATGTGAAAATAATTTAAATAAACAAATAATAGTTTACCTTTCTTGTGAAAGTAAAAAGCTGTTGTTAATTCATGTAAATAATTTATAATTAGCCGTAGTTGCAATAATTCTGGGATTTGACTCAAAACTTCATTCCAAAAATTCTAGCATTGAGGAAGTACAATTCAAAGATTTCAGGATTGTAATGTGTTTTATGACATTTATTATTCTTAAAATTGTTTATAAAGTTCCATAACATTAATATGTTTTGTCAAGCATTGTTAGCCGAGAGGTCAGCGCAACCATCTTGCAAGCAAGCAGTTGGTTGCAGATGGTTGTTGCGGGTTCGCCTCCCTGCCTATGCTATGACATATGGAAAAAAAACATTAAGATGGTTTAAATAAATCATTTTTTATAGCACGATGTTTGTAAACTGTAATTTTTGTGTATTTTAATAATTAGAATAAAACAACCAAATGATAAATACAGCAATTGTTTAGCTGCATTATATTTAGAATGTGCAAAGGAATGGAAGTGGTGTCATTTCATATATTTATGTTTTTTTTTTTTTAACTTAGGTTTAATGTTCATATCTGGGCCAGGGATAATCTCTAGTTTGATAAATGATTAGTAATAATTGTTGACATATTTATCTGAGGTGGTTGATGGCAAAATTGTAAATCAATAATCAAATAATAAAATGTTTACTTAATTTACTCGATTCTTATATTAAAAAAATATTATCAGAAACATAAAAGGTAAAGTTGCAATATATTAAAACGATTCTAAAATTTGTAATCGGATACTGAAGAACATCTTTTTGAATACTGGAAGCTAGTTTTTAATGAAGAAAAATGTGTTGAAAGTTGAAGAAAATTTATTTTTTACTACTTGTTAATGCATTTATGTGAATAAAAGCAATTCTTCTTATTTTTTTATTATTATTAAAAATAATAAATTAGGCTTGGTATTGTACAGAATGTAGGGGGTAACATGGTGTAATGGGAAAACAATCATCCCCATAAAATAAATAATCAAAGATAAGTATGAATAAATATAAAAGGGTAAAATGTAGAAAGAATATATAAGGATAATGAATATATCAAAAGCATAAGCGTGAAATCAACATTGGAATAACAATATAAGTAGTTATATTAATAATAAGTCATAAACGACTTATAGTAATAAATTACCCAGCATTAGACAAAAATAATCAACAGTCCTCTTTTATGATTAGATTTAAAAAAGATTCATGGTCAATGCCACATTTATGACATACAACATTCATATGGATACATATATCAGTACTAATCTATCACTCATAATAATAAAATAATGCTGGGATACTTAACATGTTAATCATCATCAGTGTTCTGGCTATAGAATACCATGAATGTAAGCTATTTTTTTTTAAAATGCAGTGAATAGACTTTAAAGGTGATGCCATTGATCCATCCAGAGAACTATCTGGATGCCCAAACACAAATCTAAAACTTTACATCTGTATAAATTAACATTCAATGCTTATGACTTGTTTGGGAAGCAAGGACCCTAGAGACTGTGACTGTGAACAAGAGAATATATAAATGTATACACTTACTCTACTTTAATTGAAATAACTTTATTTAGATAATGAAACAATATTAATAAATTTTATTAGACATTCATTAGACTAGAGATGATCTAAATTACACTATAGAAATATTAGCCTTATTTATATAATTTAAAAATCATTTGAACTATGTTAAATTGAAGTGCAATCACACATATTGTCTATTCATAGAAGAGATAGCTGGAGGAATAAAGACATTAGCATTATTATTTTTTTGACAATTATTTAATGAATTAACTAATAAGTTAGGAAAGTTAAAAAAGATATATGATAATATGACAATTCAAACTTTAAAACATTTTTATCAACAACATACAATATCTATAGAAATATGGTTAACAAGTTGAATTATTTTACTAATTAAATTGATCAATCTTTTACTTTCATTGTTATTTTCCTTTCAATAACTAAAATTGTAAATCATAAAAAAAAATTAAATTAGCTAAAACTCTTTCCTATTTTCTTATGAAAATGAAAAGCTTCTATACAATTAAATTTGGGAGGAAAAATGAAAAGCTTCTATACAATTAAATTTGGGAGGAAAAATAAAGAAAAACATGTTTCAGTGTAAATAAATACTCATTACTATTAATTATTACTTGTTTTAAAAAAAATATTCATAAATGTAGACATAATGTGTATATTACAATATCTTGAATTACTATGGGTTTGTTTTTCTTTTGAATCCTTCTTTGGTAGTTGTATGTTTTTCATGTTGGTTTTGTTTTTATAAGCTTTTCCATTAAAACATATTTCTATGGTAATTAAATTTCTCCATTTTTATAATTATAATTTTTTCAGGCTGAAACATATAATGAATTTATCCATTTTATTCATTCTACTAATTTCTTGTCAGGCTAATATGTAGAAAGACACAGTCATGCATTGGAATGAAAACCATGCTTGTTGCAGATTATATTAGGGGTTTTCTTAGGCATTTACATTTTTTTAGTGAATAGCTTTTAGCTAATATTTAGAAAATGGCTTTTACCAAATCCATTTTAAAAATATTTTAAGATTGTAGTGAAATGAGTCTTACTTCAGCCTACAAAACTTTTTCTCACTTTTCACTGTATTCTTCATCAGCTTCATAAACCACTGAGATTCACTGATTGATCCTGCCCCTATTTTATTTTTGAAACAATTCTGTATCCATCCAATTATATCATCTTCAACCTGGCAAACACTGCCAAATTGGGCTTATTTTATAAAAAGAATGTTTATACATTAAAGATCAGCCTTTTCAAGCTATTGTGCATGCACTTTTTACGAGTGTTAATAATAAATGAATACTTTCATTTCCAACACAAGATATAGTATTTATGAAAGGATAAAATGAATCCACTTATCCATTCAAACCCAAATGCTTATATATGGGCAAATCTTAAGTACTGCAAATGAAAGTGTGAGGATAGACCACTCACTTTAAATTACTGTTTACGCTGTCTGAATGGATGATGTCAACGAAATTATCTAGAATGTTTAGTTATTTCTCTCTCTTTTTTAATTAAAACAATTCTTCTGTAGTTGACCTGACCTCTAG